>JAGWEN010000278.1:0-133798 GCA_018703685.1 Orius laevigatus
ACAAAATATGGTTTTATCTGATTTAATTATTAAATCAATTTTGAGATTTTGCGTTAAATTTTGATTTTTTTAGTACAATTTTTGAGGTTTTTTTAGCGCAAGTTTTGGTATTTTTGAGTATTGATTTCGAGGTTTTTGAATCAAACTATGGTTTTTTTGATTATGTATTACGTAATTTTGAGGTTTTTTAGTTAAGTTTTGGTTTTTGAATATTGATTTTGAGGGTTTTTGACTTTTTTTTTTTTTTTTCTAAGTGTTCTTTAAAATCTTTAAAAAAAACTTTGGTTTTTCGAGTTTGATTACCGACGAGGTTTTTAACTTTTTGCTAGCGGTGAGAAACTGAAATTCAATTAAAAAAACAAGGATGAAGTTTCTTTTTTAAATCGCTCCTGATTACTATTGAGTAGGTCAACGACATCAAAGACTTAAATACAGCATTCCTTAAGCGCGTCCTGTCTTCTCATTTCCTAACGGATTCTCATTACGTTATTGGGTTTTTTTTTTTTTGTACCCTCTCCTTCTTTTTCCGTTTAATTAAAACCTATCCTCGAAATACTAAACCAGTAAAGCGTCACTGAATTACAGGATTAAATAACCAAGCCGCCTTTCTTTTTAAAAAAATCTTCGTTGACAGTAAATAACACTAATGAAATATAACATTGCTGTCATCTTCACGATGATTATGATGTCATAAGATTGATTACATAATCCTAATTTGTGCTACCCGGTATTATGTTTCCCTTTATAACCCTATAAAAAAAAAAATTAATTAAATTAAATTAAAAAAAAAAAAAAAAAAAAAAAAAAAAAAAAAAGAAGAAAAAAAAAAAAAAAAAAAATTTAAAAAATTAAATTTAAAAAAATTTTCAGAATAGAAATGAAAGAAATTTTTTGTTTTCAAGCCCCCTAAAACCTTTTTGAGCGTATCAGGTTCAAATAAAATATTCCCACCCTCAAGAGAACACGTCTATTTGAAACTGCCCACGCCCAACGTCAGTGACCTGTGTCAGTAGAAAGAAATTTATGTGCCTTTTGCAAAAGTACAAATGTTTACTTGGTAATGAAATTTATTAAGCGAAATAAAAAATGGAAATAAGGGTTTTTTAATACCGATGACGATAGAGAACTAATGGACATTAGTACTGGTCGTAAAACCGTTCAAAAGACGTCTAACGAACAGTTATAATCCTAATAAGGCAGGTGGGACCGTAAAACGATGTAAAGAATAGTTTAGAAAAAAAAAATCCAGGCAGTATTGCGTTTTTCTTTTGTTCTTTAGGGAAGATTCTGTTATTTTTATTAATATGTCCTTTTATTTTTCAAGTTCACATCTCGGAAATCGTCGGAGATAATTTGAAAACCTTGGCCATTTAATTCCTTTTAAAGAGCGTTATGAAACGAACTTTGATCATTTTGACCCGATGTTTTGATTTTCATATTCTATTTTACGCTTCGATTAATATCGTGAATTTCTGGGAAAAGCTAAAATTAGTATCATGAAATCAATAGGATCAAATTCTATTGTCTTTAATGATCATCGAATTTTTTTAAACAAAATAGACAAAATTTATGGTTTTATCATTTTGAAAAAAGGTGGTGAAAGGTGGGGAGGTTTTGGGGAGCTAGAGGGGATGTAGGGGGAGGTTGGGGAGGTGATGAGCAGGGAAAAGAAGGTGTTGGAACGTGTGAGTTCACGTGTTCACGTCCACACTAGCTTCCTCTCCTCCCTCGACCCCATCACCTCCCCAACCTCCACCCACATCCCCATAACATCCCCAATTTCAACCAAACCACCCCCACACGTTTAAAAAACTGAGGGTGGTTTGGCTGAATTTGGGGGTGTGGGTGGAGGTTGGGGAGGTGATGGGGTCGAGGGAGGAGAGGAAGCTAGTGAAGCTAGGGGAGGTTCAGGAAGCTAGAAGGATATAGGGGGAGGTTGGGGAAGGATGTGGAGGCAAAGTTGGCTGGTGGAATGTTTAGGGTATGTGGGGTGGTTTTAGTGAATTTGGCAATGTTATGGGGATGTGGGGGAGGTTGGGGAGGTGATGGGAGAGTCTGGGTGTTGGGGAAGGGGTATTTGATGCTTTTGGAGAGGTCTATCTCCAAATTCACGAGAAAGTCTGAGATTTAAAAAAAGTAATTTTTTTGTCCAAAAAATCCCATAATGAACATTACAAAAATGATTCTTTTTAGGAGATCAACTTTTTTGATTGTAATTTTTAAACTTAAACGTCTAGTGAGGGCAACATCCTGGGGGTGAAAGGATCATTGAAGAGATAAACCTGATCAATAAAATCTCAAGAGAATCTCGCTCAGCAATATTTTTTTCAACATCACGTGGCCCTGTTTTCTTCAAATTACCTAATGAAAGTTCCAGATTGTTTATATTTCCAACATTACGAAACGATTGACGTAATAACAACGGATACTAAAAAAACATTTCAATGTTAAATACTGACTTATCGTCCAACCCTTCACTGAAGAACATTTAGGTTAAAAACACTCTAGGGAATAACTGCAAAATTTAAACCCTGGGATATTGACGTTTGTGAACTGCTGAGCCCAAATAAACATGCCGAGTCCTGACAAAATATTCGCTAAAACGAACACAATTTACATAAATGACAAATTTGTCCACCATAAAGATATCGCTCCTTATTTGGAAATTTTTTGATCTGTAGATTAGCAACAGTGGATATGGGAGAAAAAAGGTTGCCAATAAAAGGGAGGTCCTCACTTGACCTAATTAACTTTTACAACCTAGTACAAAATTGTTTTTCTACAACAAGGTTCCCAAGCGACGAGTTTTTAAACTTTAATGTTTGTTTAAAAAACATCCATAATGCTTGACCCGTTTAGAATGACAAAAGATTTTTTTTTTCTCTCCATTTTCTTTGGCGGTAATGAATTTTTCGATGGCGGCTCAGGGGGTTGATGAATATGTCAAGCTGGTTTATCGACTCGACAGACGTGATGGTTCCTTAATGACTGATACTGCCGGAAACGCAATTTCCCATTCAGATTAAAACCTTGTTTATATTCATATTTCAATTAATTATTTAAATCGGGAAAAAAAGGAGAAAAAAATTGATAGAATTTTTTAAAAAATAATCTCAAAAATATAACAAGAGGACATCCAATAATATATTTTGAACAGTTGTTGGTATACAGGAGCAACAACATAACTAGAACTTTCTGAAAAAGTTGGGTCCCTACAGACCTCTCCGCGAACTCTAACCACCACCACCGTCCACAACATTCCACTACCTCCCGACACTCTCCCATTACCTTTCCTACCCTCCTTGACCGTCTCCAACATTCAACCACCTCCCAAGTCCCAACGCTCACCTTTCCTCCAATCTTCGACCCTCCTTCAATATTCCACCACCTCCCAACACACTCCCATTACCTTTCCTACCCTCCTTGACCCTACCCCAACATTCCACCACCTCCCAACACACTCCCATCACCTTTCCTACCCTCCTCGACATTCCACTACCTCCCAACACTCTCCCATTACCTTCCTACCCTCCTTGACCCTACCCCAACATTCAACCACCTCTCAAGTCCCAACGCTCTCCCATCACCTTTCCTGCAATCCTCGACCCTCCTACAAAATTCCACCACCTCCCAACACACTCCCATTACCTTTCCTACCCTCCTTGACCCTATCCCAACATTCCACCACCTCCCATCACCTTTCCTACCCTCCTCGACCATTCCACCACCTCCCAGCACACTCCATTACCTTTCGTACCCTCCTTGACCCTCTCCCAACATTCAACCACCTCTTAAGTCCCAACGCTCTCCCATCATCTTTCCTGCAATCCTCCACCCTCCTTCAACATTCCACCACCTACCAACACACTCCCATCACCTTTCCTACCTCCCTCGACCATTCCACCACCTCCCAAAACGCTCCCATTACCTTTCCTACTCTTTTTTACCATTGCACCACCTCCCAACACACTCCCATTACCTTTCCTATCCTCTTTGACCCTACCCCAACATTCCACCACCTCCCAAGTCCCAACACTCCCCCATCACTTTTCCTACAATCATCTACCTCCCCCCATCATTCCACCACCGACCAACAAACTCCCGTCACCTTTTCTACCCTCATCGACTCCCCCCCCCCCACAACGTCATTTTGACTCTACAGGGTGTCCACCCCTTCCCAAAATCTAATTCTATGTGAGAATATCGGTCATATTTTTATGAAGGGTCTAGGTATTTTAGTTAATGATTTCAAAATATGGCTGCTTCAATGACCTTTTCTGACTCTAACCGCTTGTTTTCATTCCTTTTTTGAGCCGGCGGTCCACGTGTTCTTCGATAAGGGTTCGAAGTTGCTATCAAGATGAACTACATTTCGCATTTTAAAATAGAATAAGCGTCCGCAATGACCCACATCCTATAAAATGTTTCAAGGCGTAAATTATGTGGAATTCATGTCGAGGAGAGCTTTTACACGGTAACCCAACTTGAATTATTTAATAAAACGTCCCTTTCGATCAATCTTACAAAGATCAGATAACGCATGTCTCAGACATCACAGAATAAAATCATTTATTTTGTTACAAATAATCGAATCAAACTTTTATTAATTAATGGAATAAGTTAGGTTGAAATTGAACCGTCTAAATAATTCCTTGGAAGTTACACCCCGACACTATATCTCATTTTCAACAACCTGCCTGTTAAGACAGGACCTAATTTAGTATAGATTAAACTTGAGCAACAGGTGGAGTTTCATAGTTTCATGAACAAAATATTTTGGGTTTTGACATTTTGTTCAACTCCTAAAAACACTTGAGTCTACTTAAAGGACGGAAAAAAATTATTTTGACTTCCTCCTTAATAGGATACTTTACTATAAGAACCCCTCTCCTTATAAGAATCACTAGACAACAACCTTAAACTCAAGACAACTGGATTAATCAACTTGAATAACCGACCCGGAAAAAAATTTACAAAACAGAGAAAAAATAAGAAATAAGATTAGGGAACGAAAAAAGCTAAAAGTATTAGAACCGCAAAAGAGAAAAGGAAATTAAATTAATTAAGAACAAAGGAACCACACTCAATGAAGGCAAAGGAGAAAAAGAAGTTCTTTAACAAAAACGAAATAGAAAATCGAACACTTTTTATCCCATTATCGAATCCTAAAAATAAGAGATCAAAGCGAATTTTTAAATTCCAAAACATAATTCCATAACCTGAATAAATGAAAATCTTGAGTGTAACTAAAAGATACAGAAAATTCAAAAGGTCTGTTCTGGTAATTATGGAGAGGAACCCTGAAAACTTTCTCAAAAAGTGGGTTCTCTACGTCTACAACCTCCTCGACTCTCCACCACATCACCATAACCTTCTCCCTTCATCACCTATCCTCCGCAACACTCCCATCACCTCCCATACCATCGTAGACCCTATATAACCTCCCCATCCTCCTGCATTGTCTCCCACACGTCTATCACCTCCCCTACCCTCCTGGACCCTCCCCGGTCACCCTTACCCACCCTCAACATTCCACCACCTTCTGACACTCATAGATGCTTCCCAACCTTCTCACACCCTCCCACAACATTCTTGATGTCTAGAAAGTTTGGCATGCATGTCCTTCAATATGATAAGAAAGAGCCCTGAAAATTTCAAGTTGATCTGTCCTCAGGGAGCTAAGAAAATGCAAAGTTGTCAGTCTTTACAAGTTTCTGAATACCTCCCATAGTTTGATAAACAAGGAAGCTTATTAAATTCTCAATTTTTCTTGAAAGGCTTGGAAAAAATTAAAGGCTCATTAATCCTTTTTTCTAATCGAGAATACACAGAAGCTCCTTTGAATTATTGAGTTTGCCCCAGTTAACGAGAGATTCTCGTTAAAGAAGATAACTCATCTTAATACATGGTAGACGTTATTGATGCTTCACGTATTTATCCTCGGCTCACTTGTTCCGGACTGCCTTGACTTCCATTAAAAGGGATTCTCTAATAGAAAGTCTAGTAAACATCCCCGTCCTGGTAAACACTAGACGGGGGGAAAAATCGGTAAAAGTTTTATTATTTGTCTTTTATCTTTTTTACTCGTTTAAAATGTTTGTTCAAACTACTTTGATAAGCTACCCCCTGTAAACTCGAGTTCTCCGAAACGAATTTTATTTGATTTAAACAAATTGTGGGTTGGAAAATAATTAGATTTATATTAATTTTGTTTTCCCTGTCCCATAAATTTCAAAACGGTTCTTGGAAGAATTTAATTTATTTACTTTACTCGGTATCTAATTTTTATTAGCCCTTTAAATCAAATAACATTTTAACAATTTCAGGTATTAAAACTGAAAGGGATGAAAAATATTTACTTCTATTTTCTCTGAATAATTTTGTATTATATTGCATAAGGTCAGACTCCTTTCAAATGGCTAAGGCCCTGAAGAATAGGATTTTTGTTTTTTTGATAATTATGTATGTAAAACAACGAAAATAAAGTCTTTTATTGATTGATTGAATTATATGTACATACCTAGTTTTTTTTTTTTTTTTTTTTTTTTTTTTTTTTTTTTTTTTTTTTTCGATTTAACGTCCGGGAGGCTAGCCCTCCTAAGCCATAGGCACGGTCAGACGTGGTCAAACGTCTTACACAAATATTTGAAGCGTTTTTTATTTATTTATTTATACATGTAGTGCACCTTTACAGGTAATACAATGGTCAAAAGTACAGAAACTAACTTTACATATTTACACATTTAATTTACAATTACATACACTTTTAACAATAACAATTTACTCTTAAAAGACATGATAGTTTTAACATTTATTTACATATAATTACACATTTGATATGTTTGACCAAATCGTACCCCACTAAAGGTACTACTCATTGCCTCAATCCCCTGAGTTGGAGATACTACCTAGTTTTTAACTGCAAATTAACTACCTCAGTTAAACTAACAAATATAAGTTTTTTATTTTTTATTTATATATCAGTTATAAACCAATTTAAAAAATTTTCATAGGTGGTTTTTCGTATTGGAATATGGTTCCTTTTATGTCGGGGGAAACGGCATAAACGATTTCTCGTTCGAATATTTTTGAATACATGAATGATAAGAGGATTAACATTCTTGAACGCATTGTATTTACAAACGGAGCTCATACCTAATTTCGTATTTGGTACGAAAAGTGGTTTCTCCACCGGGAATTCCAAGAAGACTCCACTTGGAGAAATCAATTTTACATAAATTAGTAACTTGATATAAACCTATTATCGACTCAACAAACCACTAATCTATGAACGAAAAACCATACACGACCGACAACATAATAAGTTATTAATAAAATAAATGATTAATGATCCTTTTTTCGCGAAGAATTAACAAATTCAAGCTTTACCTTGTAGAAAATGGATGAAATTATCAAAAGTAGGAGTTTATTTTTTTAAAAAGGGTTGAAAATTCAAAACTACCACAACTAAAGGTGTTCATCATTAATAAGGGGTCCAGCCAGTCTAGAAGGGTCCAAGCTTGTCTAGAGGGGCCCAAGCTACTCTAGAGGGGCCCAAGTTGGTCTGGAGGTCCAAACTAGTCTAGAGGGGTCCAAGTTGGTCTAGAGGGGTCCAAACCAGTCTAGGGGGTCCAAGTTGGTCTAGAGGGGTCTAAACTAGTCTAGGGGTCCAAGTTGGTCTAGAGGGGTCCAAACTAGTCTAGAGGGGCCCAAGCTACTCTAGAGGGGCCAAGTTGGTCTGGAGGTCCAAACTAGTCTAGAGGGGTCCAAAACTAGTCTAGGAGGTCCAGTTGGTCTAGAGGGGTCCAAACTAGTCTAGGGGTCCAAGTTGGTCTAGAGGGGTCCAAACTAGTCTAGGGGGTCCAAGTTGGTCTAGAGGGGTCTAAACTAGTCTAGGGGTCCAAGTTGGTCTAGAGGGGTCCAAACTAGTCTAGAGGGGTCCAAACTAGTCTAGAGGGGTCCAAACTACTCTAGAGGGATCCAAGTTATTCCTAGAGGGATCCAAGTTAGTCTAGAGGAGTTCAAGCTAGTCTAGAGATGTCCAAGTTGGTCTAAAGGGGTCCAAACTAGTCTAGAGGGGTCAACTAGTCTAGAGGGGTCCAAATTAGTCTGAGGGGTCCAATTTAGTCTAGAGGGGTCCAAGTTGGTCTGAGGGGTCCAAACTAGTCCAGAGGGGTCTAAACTAGTTTAAAGCGGTCCAAACTAGTCTAGAGGAGTCCAAGTTGGTCTAGAAGGGTCCAAACTAGTCTAGATGGTTTCAAACTGGTCAATAGGTAAAAAAAAAATCAATGAAACTCGATTTTTAAGAAAAGGGTAAATAATAGTGTGAAAATTATTTTGTTCATATATCATCCCACTTCAACTATAAAATGAAGTATGAAATAGAATGAAATTCAAGAGATGGCACCTTTTTGTTAATAAAGAATAATACAAAGACGTTCTTGTCAAGGGCTCAAGTAGGTACTCAAGTTAGCATTGTTTTTCAGCCCTTTTCTCTTTTCTACATATTTTAATGTTAGGGTTGCTTGAAACTTCTTTTATGCTGCTGTGTTTATAATAAGTTTTTATTTATTTGTTGTCTTTATTTATGTTGTGATCCTGAGTATGTTGAAGTACATAACTTCTGAAATATGAATGGATGATCGAGAATCACCAATATAGAGCCAATAAATTTTTGCCCTGATTTTACAAGGAGGCGGCGGGTGTGTTCACCCCGGATTGGGTCAGACCGGGGGCGGCGAGGTGGACTCGAGGGGCGGTCGGGGGGGTCGGTGTATCCCGGTCGGGAGTGGGAGACGACCGGCAGCGGCAACGGGGGGGCTGGCTTGTGAGGGGGCGAGGGGGGGTAAACCCGTGGAGCGTTTCAGCTCCGTTTTCACAGTCCTATCCCTGGGAGAAACGAGTTAACTCGACCCCCGAGACGACATCGTCGGGTTTGCCGTGTAATTGGTGCGTCTTCTTTTTCCCTCGCCCTAAAATGTGCCGCGTCTGACTGTGGTTGGATTTCTCACTTCTTCGCGCCCCAACTCGAAAATGACGAGCGTCGAAGACAATCCTGTGAGCCCCAGGAGGGACCCACAGGACGACGACGAGATCTCCCACACCTCGAAAAACAACCTCCCAAATTGTGATAATCTCCCAAATATCCGTAAGTGTCCTATGAATTATATTTTTTTGGGTTAAGATGAGATACAACAAGTGAGAAGCACCCCCGTATCGACCCCACTCACCACCCAACTCCCATTCTCTTCCCCTACTGACTACTAACACCTTCAATAAAAACAAAAAATCCAAACATAAGTACCCAATAAATTAAACTTCTCAGTTCGTTCACTCCAATCAACCAAAATAGCCAAGGTCCAGCAGATAAGTTATCACAAGATCATCATTTCCTAGGTTTTATTTTATCCATCCCACGTATCTGATTATGCTATCGACATTTCCATGATAAAATAACATCTTAAATGAAGATTTTATCCATAAATTAATACCATAACACTACCGCATTTTTCTCTTCAAAATCAGAAAGGACATCAAATCCTCGAGTGGTACTTATTCTGAAGAATTTATTAGACTCATGACTTTCGTAATTTCTCTTCTTCCTTTCTCCAAATTACATCCTCGAAAGTTCATAGTTTACAGTTTTTCAATTGTCCCAAAATATTTTTCCTCATTCGATAGCATTTTATCGTCGAAATCACTGTTAATCTATTTTACAAATATATGGTTGTGTTTAATCATGAGAGAAGCCAAACAGCCGGCTGTTTACAACGTGTCTACTAAAACGTTGCGGGACGGGTTGATGTTAATTAGTGATTACCTAGTAGGTACCTACTTAACTGTTAACTTTTGAGCTGAAAAATTTTACGAATCATCTCACGTTTTTCGACCTAATGGAAAATAATGGTTCGAAAATTAAATCAATTCTGAATAACTTAAATGCATTGAAGGTTTGAATTTTACAATGAAAACACCTTCAACAATGCCCTCTAAGTGCCTTTGTCCGTCGCATAAAATATTTCTCTAGAGAGAACTGGTTTTTTTTATTTAAAACTTTTTTTAAAACTGAAAATCGCTTTTTCTTTACTTAAACTTTCTTTGGACTTAAAATTTCGAAGCGGAAGCTTGGTTTGGCCTTGAAAGTGTGCCTTAAGTGACTGGTTTCGCTAATCTCAAGAGAAATTAGTTCGGTGCAAAAATAGGACTCTGGTTACTATGAACTTTGGATTAGAAGTTTAGAAACTACCTTAGAAATCGATATTTAATTAATTTTGCAATCGTTTATTTCCAACTCAATCACTTTGCCAAGGTACTTTGTTCGTCAAGATTTTTTTTTATTCCTTGAACTATTTTTATCCTTAAGAAGCAAACAACCGGAAATGTAGTTCATGAGATCGTACTTGTAAGGGAAACATTTAAAATAATAAACGCCGCATTCTTTCGCTTCTAATTTGCTATGAGTCCTTGATTTTATGTAAAGATGGAAAATTTATTGCCAACTTTTTTTTCAAGATCGTGAGATTCGAGATAGAAAATTAAAAGTGATATACTGATTTGAATAATAATAGAAAAACTGTTTCTAAGGAGGAAAGTCGCCTATTGAATGTAGGGTAAAATAACCTGTTAAGGACTCGGAAGGTAGAGGAAGACGTGATTCTGCGGCCGGCTCGCACCAGGGATCGATTTGCCCTCCCACAACGAACAGAGCTCAAAATGAAGCCAGAATTGTTGACAAATACGACGTGCCGACACTTTAAAAAAAAAAAGTTAATTTTGAGAATAATATATGGACTTTTTTTCATACCTAAGCCATGAATTTTAAAATAGAATAGGCAAGAATCCTAGTAAATGATGTTTGCCAAAAAAAAAAAAAAAAACTTGTTTGTAGGTGTGGCAAAAAACGGTTTGTGGACGGTTGCAAGGTTTCAATTCCTTCGAAAGCTTCTCATTAAGGTAACGGGATTCGGGGTTGAGGGTCTCAAAAACACAAAAAGCTAGTATCTTAATCGTTTATCATGTATGTAGGCAGCATGGCCCCACATGGGTGGGGTTGAGTGAACCCCCTGGAACTTCGACTTGAAATTTTCAGGTCTAAAACAGTGTCAAGTTGGACTAAAACGGTCTTTAATGCTTTCAGACGGGATTTAAAAGTTCTTAAACGGCCTTTGAATGGTTTAGAAAGGTCGAAATTCTAAAACAGTCTAAAAATGTTGACTTTCTTTCCTAGGTCCTATAAAAGTTCTAAAGTGGTTAAAAACAGTCTAAAAACAGACTGTAGACTGGAGGTACTATAGAATTAAAGATTCCTACCACCTATTTGGAAGAGGAGTTGATAACATTGGCGTTTGGTTGGATCATTAGCTCTGGGTTAGTGAATATTTTATAAGATATGGCACAAAATCAGTTTTTCGCGTTTTACTTAAAAACGACACAGAAAAAAAAAATTAACAAAATTTGCCCAAAAAGAAAAAAAAAAAAAAAAAAACTAGCGATTTTATTTAGCATTTTAAAATTTAACTAAACTGTAAGTTTTGTGCCCCCAAAAATTTTTTGAGGTTATAATTGAATTGGATTTAAAGCGAGTTAGCACTGATGGAACGTTCGATTCATTGAATTTTCGACTGGCGTTTTAATCGAATTATAATCAAATTCTGCTCCCAGAGCTTCAGTCGATGTTCCTGGAGGATAAGCTCATTAATTTTCAATGTTACCGCGATAATGATATTATCATGGGGGTCGATTGATTTCGTTATCTGGATCGTCATTTTTTTACGACTACAAGTGAGTCATGCAGTAAAAGAAACCACCCTCCACCTTTTGCTTCACTTATCAATCCGAGCATCTAAATAAAAGTTCTGCACAGTTTTTCTTTCGGGTCGAATTTCCATTTTTGCCGACATTCGTGACGAGATTGTAAAATGGTGTGACCGAGCTCTCTCGCTTGTAGCCCCACCCTATAGCGAGGGTAAAGAAAGGAGACATGTATAAAATGAAAACCCAGACAATTTCATTACAAGCTTTGTCTGCATAAAAGAAAAAATGTAACTCGGATATCAAAAAATGTTAGAAACTGAGAAAAGAATTGAAGGGATGACTTACCTTCAGGGTTGGTTTATGGAATATCCATACCATTCTCTACCTAGCAGCGTAAAAACAAATCTTTTCTTTTTTCCCTTTATTTCTTTTTCGCTACTTTTTAAAGCCAACCTTAACTTTTTTAATTAAAAAATAAGTACCTACCTTTCATATGTACCTAAAAAATGTGGCAACACCACTACTCGAACTCATCCGAAATTCTGGGCTCTGCAGACTTCTCCACAAACAACAAATTCCCTCCCCCCCCCACCATCCAATAAGGAAGCTAACCTTCCCAGAACCCTAACCTTCATCCATCTCCATCAGCTTTATTAAACTGGACCATTCAGGGGTCAGAAAAGGAACGAAAGGTGAAGATTATTATAATTTATGAATTTATTCCATACAGGATGTCCAAAAAAAGGTGAAAGAATTTCTGTGCATTTTTTTTGGAAACTGCTTGTCCCTGGAAAGTGGAAATAATAGATATCATGGGCTAATAGAAAAAGTAAATAAAAAGCCAACTCGGCCGGAAATTTTGCTTTTATCGCTTGATTTCATGTCTAGTCATCAATTTTTTCACTCATTTACTCTTTAACTTTTCGGATAAATGCTTTCAGACTTATTTTTCTGGTTGCCTTAAAAGCGAAGGACTCTGCAAATTGTAGCCCAGTTGTAAAAACTTGATTTGCAAATTTTTTGAAGAACTAATTAAAGCAGTTTAACTTAATAATATCCTTTTTTAAAAAACACTGTAGGTAGATTGCGTGACACGTCAACTGACACTCGTGTTACAGTTTAATTTTAAACGCCATCTATTTATATTGAATTCAAAGTCTCATGTTGATGGCTAAGATTTTGTTTATAAATAAATTATACTTTATAATCATGTAGGATTTCTTTGGATAAAAATGGTGTCTTTAGTTAGAAAACTGAATAAAAATCTTCGCAAAACAATGGGTTTTTCTGAAAAATTCGGGGCTATACAGGTCTCCACTAACACCAAACATCTCCAACCAACATCCCCACCTCCCCATCTTCCAATGTAACTTCACTTAACCCAACCTTTTTATTTTTAGCGGATTTTTATTTAAGTAGGTGTTTGTTTTTTGTTTTGTTTTAAAGTGAAAATAGGATTACATAGTTAAGAGTTAAGCCCAGTATTATTGATTTATTGTGTTTTTGTTTGTCTTCTTTATTAACAACCCTTTTTGCAAAATGTTTATCGATGAAAAAATTGGCTCAGGCGACTTTTGACTTTTCAACTTGTACGAAATTAACTTTATTTTCCTAGAAAAAGAGTTTATTCTTTTTAATAAACATCGTTTATTCTTAGAGTTTTTCTTTTTCCTTCGTAAAAATAATGATGGAAAATCGAGGAGAATTTGTTTGAGAAGGCTGGAGTTGACTTTTCCATCGTCGGGCTCCTCTGGGGAATGGCTCTCATAAATTAATTCCGGCTCGGGGCTGTAGCCTATCATGTTCAACATAAACAGAGTGGCATTTAGGAGGGCTTTTACGACAAAAGAGCTTTACAAAAACCGTTAAAATTTAAAGGTCTCAATTCGAAGTTCAACTTCAATTTAAACGAAACCATTTTTAGTTCTTTAACTTCTTTTTAATTTTATTTACTCCATCATTGTTACCTTTTATGTTTAATTAATTAGTTTTACTTATTTGCACCTTCCCTAAATGTGTACCAAATCCATTGGTTTTTCTAAAAGAGGAGCAGTTTCCTCCTAAAATCTTTCAATCTATTTTCGATCTCCATCCCAATGCAGGATACCCTTCCTGCATAATTTAAGATTTTGCACTTCAGCCCCTAAATAAATGATCAGAATTACGCCTTTCAAGTTTAACCAATCGCTATGTTTTGAAAACTTACAAGACACTCCTGTGCCATTGTCCAATCTTATTATAATAAACAAAATAAAACCCGTTTTTTACCCAAATTTTCTCCCTTTTATTTCCGGCTTTAAAAATGAAGGATAAATCGTGAAATAAAGACGTGGAGTGTACGAGGATCGATACTCCTGAGACCAGAATCCTCCTTTATTATGAAAAGCGTGAATTCCCCGTAGGCCCCGAAGAAAAAACAAAATAAAAAATTTATCATGTTAGTTCATTAATTAGTTTATTGCCCGCAGAAGAAACTCTGTTGACCTAGGAATCTTTTATTAAATTTTCTCGAGACAATGAAAGCCAGGAATCGTCATAAGAAGAATATAAGAAAACCCTTTTTTTTTTTTTTTTACCCGTTATATAATAAATTCCCCAGGGAAAAGCGAATTTGGGCTTAAAAATGTCAAATTTTCGTCTAATATTGATACTTTTACTCCTAATAACAAAGTTGACCATTCACTCTCAAATTTAATGAATCTTGGTAATTTGACCTTTAGACGAGTGTCGAATTCCTCAACTTTTATAATCAAGAAGTATGCAAAAACAGTTTTTCCGTTTTGCAAAAATAATTAAAAGGAGAAAAAACAAGAGATTTAAAAAAAAAGTGGAAAACGAAATTTTTTTTCCCGTCCAGAAACATTAAAAAAAATTGGCTGGTTTTTCTGTCCTTTGCCTAAGAAAAAAAAAACATTTAGGGATTATTCCTCCAAAAACTACCCTTAATAACTGGTTTTTCTGTCCATAAACTATAGAAAAAACCAAAATTACTGGTTTTTATGTTCCAAAGTAAGGAAAACTACTGTTTATCCGTCCAAAAACTATAAAAACAAAGCAAAATAACCTTTTTTCCTTCAAAAAAAGAAAAGAAATTGACTGGTTTTCTGCCCAGATTTTCAAAAACAATTTAAAAAATATATAAGCCTCTAGCCTGGGAGCCTCCGTTACGACCACCTCAATAGCCTACTTTCCTAAGGAAATCCGCTAATAAAAGAACTGTTTATCCCTCCAAAACTACCCAAAATGACTGGTTTTTCTGTCCAAAAACTATAGAAATAAAACACGAAAATGACTGTCCCAAAAACTATAAAAACCACTGTTTTTCCGTCCATAAACTATAAAACTACCGTTTTTCCGATCAAAAACTATAAAAACAAAGCAAAATGACCGCTTTTCCGTCCAAAAACATAGAAGAAAAATAAACAGACAAATTGACTGGTTTTTCTGCCCAGATTTCCAAAAATAATGAAAAATAATAAAAGAACTCTTTATCCTTCCAAAACTACCAAAAATGAATGGTTTTTGCGTCCCAAATTCCAAAATTAGGAAAACTACTATTTTTCCGTCTAAACACTATAAAAACAAAGCAAAACAGTGAAAAGTGTCCAAAACCTCCTACCAAAAATTGAAACCAAAGTTAGAGGTTTATAAATTATAAACATTATCTTGGACTTTTAGGTCCCACAGCTTCCAGGAAATAGGTTTCGTTGAACATTAGCTAACAATATTTTCTAAATGTTTAAACTTTTTAAAGGGAAAATTTACCCTTTCTTTACATTTAAAAAAAGCCAGGTAGGGAGGATGTTTATTAAAAAGCATCTTTGAAACTCGCCGCATCTTGTACTCTTTGTTTGCCCTTCCTTTAACTTTATGTTGGCTTTGGGTTTGATGAAAATTTAAAGCCTCTTAGAGGATTGGGTTCGTGTCGAAAGTTCCCTAAGTCGCATAGACTTGGTTTTCTATTAGTCAGGGGGGAGGTGATGAAAAAATTTTCACTTTTTTTTTTTTTTTTTTTTTTTTTTTTTTTCAAAGATAGTGTCCTCTCCACGCGTGGCATTTTATCTTTCCCGTATATTAAAGGATTTAATCTACTTTGTAGTAGCGGATACTCAAGACAATAAGATAAACGCCAATTAAATAAAAGCGAGAACACGCACAATGGATGTACGTATTTAATAGGGTGATATCCCAACTCCGACATTTTTAAACCGAGGGTATCCGGTCCTATACATGGTAGACCTTATCAAGATTTGATTGATTCGAGTCTAACGTTTCAAGGGTGCGACTCATTTTGCAAGTTTGCGGTGTCGATCGCTCAAAATTGGAAAGGGCCCCGTGGGCGGTAACGATGTCGTTTATGTCGTGTCGGATTTGAGCGAAAATCGAAAGCTACTTCAACTCGACCTAATTTTAACTTGATCCGTATGACAAACCCGGAGGATTAGCCAATATGGGAGCCTTTTTGCATGAGAATGAAACGGTTGCCATGGTTATCTCCTCCCAAATAAAATAGATCAAGGCGTTGCTCTTTGATGTATTTCGCTTATTTTCTAAACCACCTTGGTGACAACTTCGACCTCATTATCAATTTTATGTTTTGACCTCTGAAAACCTGGATCTGATTATATCAACCGATTAAATTTGCCAGTTACCCAGACGGAAGGTCATCATTTCCGACATAAGATAATTTTATCAAAATATTTAAAATCCATTACCTATTCAAATTTTTTTAAATAGAAGATATACCTATTTCGTCACACGAAACTAAAGATAAAATAAACTCTGTTAACAGCCTCGAATAGTTTCTAAAAATAAAATTGGATACAAAATACGACTCGTTCGTCCAAACAAATTGTTGTCACAAGATTAAAAGTTTCATCTAATCCAAGATGAGTTTGAATATAACTTCCTTGTTCCTTCTCATCTTTGAAGTTTAAGTTCACTTAAGGACTTGTTTAAGACTCAAGACTTTGAAAAACTGAATCAAAATATGGACATAAACATTGTATTTCAGAGAGATACTTTTTGGATGGACATGGGGTTCATTAATGCTATATAGTCAGAGCCTAAGTGTTGATAACCATCGATAAGAAAGAAACCGACCACCTGGATCCAAACAATAGTGTAGTTCAGAATATCAGCTTTAATCTAATTTTCTATTAAAAAACGTCCAATTCAGAGCTTCTGACGGAGCCTACAGTGCACTGTGTCACTTTATAGTTTATTGACATTCGAATTTTTGAAAAGTTATTTGCGATTAACTTTTTCAAGAAGACAGACGGATCACTCGGGGTCAAACGATTAGTGGTCTTTATAGGTCATGACTCATGAGTTTGTGGTTTCGGCTGTCCGTCCGTCGCCACATTTTTTGGCAACACATCACGCCCGCAATTTCAATCCGATTTTCACCTTGACCTAACACTGAAGTTTAACTTTAAGGAAGTTCTGGTCGTCGTGCTGGCTCCAGACTAATTGCCATCTTTTCTATCGCATTCGGTATAATTAAGTCCTTGCCGAGAAAAAGTTAGAATTACATAACTATGCACAATAATTAATACTTAGGCTAGTTCACTTTGTAATGTCAAGGTGTACATTCTTTCCTGTTTGCAATATAGTTTCTCAGGGCCTTGAGTTAGCGCAGATTATCTCCTTTTCGTTGTGTACTTATACAGGAAGAAAATAAATTGCACAAGATAAATCATATTTTGAATTAACTTCGTTTTGAAAGAGTTAAAAGGATGACCAGATGGTATAGTGCGTATTTATATGCATTTTTAACCAAATTTACGCAAAGGCTTGATGCGCACAACCTATAATACGCTTTTCTGGAAAAAAATCAGTTTTAATTTCGATCAAAAAGGAAATATTTCTTCAGTTAAGTTGGTCAAACTGCCGCTTCCTTTGATTGAAACTTTTATCAGTGAAACCTCCTGGGCTCGTCGGTGGGGTCCATTTCCTAGCAATTTTAAACGTTTTCTTTTCCAAGAAAAGCTCTTTTCAGCCAGATTTTGAACTTCTTTTCACGAGAAAGGACCTTAAATCTTTTTAAGACATTTTGCATTCTTTCACTATGAAGAGACCCTTTTTCAGTTTTCCTTCAGATTCCAAATCTTTTTCTACGAGATCTTTTTTTAGGAGATTTTCAACCGTTTCCTAAAGAAAGAACTTTTAAAGGAAGATTTAAAACTTTTCAACAAAAATATAACATTTTTGAGCTGATATTAACCTTTTTGGGCCTTTCAAATACTTTATCGGTGTTAAAGGACCCTTTATAGACATCTTAACATTTTTTGACCAGTTTTAGCAAGAAATCTTCTTAGATTAAAATTTTTGTTGTAAAATGAAAATTTCCATCTGTTCACCCAATAAAAGAGTAAACAATACATAAAAGCAAATTGAGAACCTAAGGAACGAGGCTTAGAAGAGGTTATATAACATCTCGATTCGATAATAGGGGGGTGAGAAAGGAGTTCTTCTGACATTAATTATTTTCCTCCTTAATCCGGCAAACATCTCATTTTTGTATTCGATTCACCATTTTGTATTCTACTCTGGTTTTATTCACAGTTTGGAGGCAATAGAAATCTTCCCAGCGAATTAATTATTGCTTTAATAAATTAAAACTTCCGTTCCTTATCTATTATTTGTAGTTGGTGTGGAAATAATGTCCCCAGTAATCAATAAAAAGGAAGCCATCGGCCTGGAAAAAAAGTTTAAATTCTTTGAAGTTAAAAAAAGTCTTCTCGTGAGACTTTTTTAAACATCGTCATGAACTCGATCGTCTTGATTGCCTTTGGGGCAAAGGAATATGAAAAGGGATGGGGAAGGATGTAAAAGTGTTAGACCTCTTAAAAAGAAGCCCGCCAGAGAGCACTTGGAGTGTATAAAATACCCCCTTGAGTATCACTACTCAGTACTCCTTCATTGTTCAACCATCCATCGCACCAACCAAAAAAAATATTTCGTCCAAAATTTGTTTGTTGCGTAAAATTTTTATTCTAAATTTAATTTCCTTCGCTTGGTATTTATCGATTAGGACGTGCTAAAAGGCGCATGCTGTAAATGCATATTCCCTTATCTTGTTTTCGCTGAAAAAGGCAATCCGGCGAAAGTCTATTTACCGGGGAACCCTTCAAAAATTTACTTACGCCTGAGTACACTTCTATTGAATTACAGACTATTGTTGCCGTTAAAAAAAGAACGTTTAGATCATGACGGGAAAGGCTTTGCGCGAATAAATAAAAAATTAGAGAGTCATTACATGAACGGATTTATTGTGTCCTTTAGACAGAGCGGTCAAATTGCGGAGCCCAAGGTCCCCCTCGCCCTTTACAAACTCTTCTCTATTGTGTTCTCCTTCTATCTGGCCTAGTTTTCCCGGCAAAAAGCCATCCGACCGCTTTTGCAACCTTTGTGCTTCCTTTTTTTAGTCCCAGAATATTTTTTTCTCAATAAATAATAATTAGTTTATAGATAAAACTTTTCCGGCTCGGAAAATTATCACATCCCCCCTACCCTTGGGAATATCAAAAAGTCGTTAAATGCTTCAAAATCAAGCTAAGAAGAGCCTTTTTTTTTTTTTTTTTTTTTTTTTTTTTTTTTTTTTGTCCCAAAAGAAAAGAATTTAGCTAAAAGGGTCCCTTATGTCCAAAAATCGAGGTGAAAAAGAAAAAAAAAATCAAGCTAAAAAGGGTCTTTTTCATAGTGAAGGAACAAAATCTGGTTAAAAGGGCCCCTAGTGCTAAAAAACCTAGGTACCTAAACAGGGGCCCCTAGCATCCAAAAAGGATCAAAATTCAAGCTAAAAAAAAGGCCCTTTTCATTGCAAAGGAGCAAAATCTGGTTAAAAACGCCCCTTGTGTCAAAAAAAAAAAAAAAAAAAAAAAAAAAAAAAAAAAAAAAAATTAAAAACCTATCTAAAAAGGGCCCCTAGTGTCCAAAATGGATCATAATTAAAGCTTAAAGGGCTCCTAGTCCAAAAAGGATCAAAAATCAAGCTAAAAGGGCCCCTAGTTCCAAAATGGATTTTTTTTTTTTATAAATCAAGCTAAAAAGGTCCCTTTTCTTAGTAAAGGAACAAAATTTGGTTTAATGGGCCCTTGTGTACAAAAAAGATCAAAAACCTACCTAAGAAGGGTCCCTAGTGTCTAAAAAGCAGTGTTGCCAGATTATGCCCTACAAAGTTTTCCAATTTGCGAAAAATTGTCCAAAATGGCAACCATGTCAAATGCTCAACTTTTTGCGGTTGCAGTGTTGCCAGATTATGCCCAACGAAGTAGCCCAAATCGCGATAAATCGCCCAATTTGGCAACCCTGTCGAAAAGGATAAAAAATCAATCTAAAAAGGCCTCTTTTCATAGTCAAGGAACAAAATCTAGTTTAAAGGTCCCCTTGTGGCCAAAAAAGATCAAAAACCTGCCTAAAAGGGCCCCTAGTGTCCTAAAAGGATTTTAAAAAAATCAAGATAATAAGGGTCCCTAATGTCCAAAAAGGATCAAAAATCAAGCTAAAAAGGGTCCCTAGTGTCCAAAAAAAGATCATATTCGGGATGACCGGCCTTGCCGCCATTTCATTATTTTTCATGATTGTTGAAATGGCGGTGGGAGATATTGAGGTAGGGATTATGGAAGGTTTGAATTAAAAATTCTATTCATGAAAGGAACACTATTAGGTGCAAGGGCGCAACAATAAAAGACTAATGGTGGAATTTATTTTATCTTCTAATAAAAAGGCGTCTTGAAATGGCGATGTCACCGCAGGAAATATTCATCTTCTTGCCTCCGACTCGATTGGAGCCGCTTTGGAATTCTCGAACGGAAGTAGTGCGTTTACTTTAATCGGTTGACCTTTCCTCCTCTCCTTGTTTTCTCATTCGGATGCGAATTTAAAAATTCATGAGCGGCTGCATTTTACGGCTGGGAATATTTTTGAAAAGATGCCTTATCATGGGAAGCGTTTTTTGTTTTTCTTCTTGAATAACTGAGGTGGCCAGTCAAGCGTTTTTTCAAGAAGTTCGACGACGTGGAAACTTGGTTGAATCTTGGGCGAGATGCGATTACGATGAATGCTATCGCCGCCTTCACGATTGACAGACACAATATGTTCGACTCAGACCAAAACTCAAAGTTTAATTATTACAGCCCTCTGATTTTCCCATTCAAACCTTGTCAATCTACGAAATATTTATTCTGTACCAAAATGACTACTTTACCAAAGGCAAAATTTTATTTAGATTCTCAACATGAAAGAATCAACAATGGTTAGAACCGTTTGGCGGGGGCAGACTTACTGGAGGTGGAGGAGTGTTCAGGAGAGTAGGGTAGGTGATGAAAGGTGGTAAAAGGTGGGAGAATGTTGTGGGGAGGTGGGAGTCCTGGACGGTAGTGGAAGTGATGAGAGTGTGTTAGGTGTTGTGGAATCTTTGGGGAGAAAGAAGTTAATTAGAAGGATTTGGGGATATTCCAGGAGGTTATAAATGAGTGGAGGTGGAGGATAGTTGGGGTTGAGCTCGGATGTAGAGAAGGACTACCTACATATTATTATTTAGTGTTAGTAGAGGTCAAGCCTTCTCAAAAAGTGGGTCCTTCACTGACCTCTCTACTAACACTAAATATTATGTAGGTAGTCCTTCTCTACATTCCAGCTCCACCCCCAACTATCCTCCACCACCCCACTCATTTATAACTTCCTCTAATATCTCCCACATCCTCCTAAGTAATATCCTTCTCTCCCAACATTATACCACCTCCCAACACACTCCCATCACTTCCACTACCCTCCTGGACCCTCCTCCCACCTCCCCTACTTTCCTGAACACTCATCCACCTCTAGTTAGTCCGCCCCCGCCAAACCGGGATGTTTGGAGGTGGTGCTGTGATGTAGAGAAGGTTAGTGTTAGTGGAGAGGTCACATTTTATGTTGAACTCCTTGAAATTAACGCCATATACCAATTCAAGATTTAAAAAAGTTAATTTTCTGCCCAACAACCACAAAATCTATATTTTAAAAGGGTCTATTCTATTCGACTCCCTTACCTCCCGCAAGTAAGGATTTAGGACCAAGTATGGAGTCACGAATAAGTTACACTTTTAGGGGCCGTGTAGCGCCTGCCTCTCTATCTCATCGAAGGCGTGGAAACGATCCCTCCCGCACATCCCTACTCATTCAACTGGTCTCTGATTAGTTTAAAAACCCGCGTGATTCTAAACTTATTGAAAAAGTATTTCAATGATTACTAAAGATTGAATCAGCAGAACTAATTCAAAATTTGCACACCTATCTTTTTCAGTATGTGGAGCGCCTTAAACTAAAAAAAAAAAGTAAAAAAAAAGTTTAAACTTTTTTTTTTTTTTTTTAATATAAAGATTAAATAATATTACAATAAGTTTAGTTCAAGGCGTAGATAAATGAATACCTAAGCTTTTTTTTTTTTTTAAAAAAAAAGCCTGGTTCAGATCGGATCATTTTTCTATGAGCTATCATTGAAAAACTGTTTTCACTGCCCCAGATAAATAACCTAAAAGCTTTCATTTTTTCAATTATTTTAGTCATCCTCTCAGTTGTTGCGAAAATTCCCTTAATTTTTTCTCGAGTAATTTCTCTTCTTGAAATGACACTAACCATTTTGTTGATTTATAACTCCACTTTTATTGAGAGCTTTTTTCAGACAGCCTTCACATGTTCAACCCTTGTTGACACGTTTTTTTTATTCCACCGCCCTTCGTTTTTACGAGTTTAATTAAGGACCGAGAAAGATTAATTGGTCCACATTAACTCACTCGAGCCTCCTAAACCGTTCAAAAACATTATAACGTCCATAAATATCGTCGAAAGTTTTACAGCGAAAAATTAAAACTTAAACAAACTTTTCAGGATGTATCTTGCTTTCAATTTATAAAGTGTGAATTTTAAAAGGTTTTACATAATATAAACATTATCGACCGATTCTCGGTGCCTTGAAGTCTTTAACGTGACTGAATTAAGTTTTTATTGCGTTTATAATCCACAAGCGATTAAGAAAATTAAAAAAAAAAAAAAAAATCAGAAATTGAGTTTTTTTTTTGTTGATAAAAGAACGGGGCACGCGCTTAGATGGCCCTTTTCGTGATTGATTGATCCAAAGTGACCCCCTAAAGGCTACTTTACCAAGATTTCTTCAATGGCATTGTTGACGAATAAGATCCTTCTTTTTTCCCCCCAGATAAGCGATTTCTGCCCGTTCTAAAATGTATTATTCCAGACAGGGTTTCGTCGCGGTTAGGAAATGGAATGAAATCAACCGTCGATGCCGATGCAATAGAGAGAAAGCTTTTCCATTTAATTTCCGTCCTTTACAATTCTCTCAAAATGTCCTCCATTCATATTTAAAACGAGCACTTTTAAAATTTGGGATTGCCATTTTGTGGTTGTTGGGAGGGCGAAATTAGGCTTTTTAATCTTCCCGCCAAGAATTTCTTATATTGATTCTTCTTTTCATTCCAGCTTTTAATTTCCTCCAGGATTGCTTTTTATCTCGACCACCCTCCCTCGTCTAATTAACCTTTAGATTTCAATTTGTACTATCAAAGAAGACCTTGGAGACATTGATATGCACTGTAGGAAGAAAATGTCTGTCGTCTGAGATTCGCCAACTGTCATAACAAAATGTTCTATTTTTTCTTCTATGCCTATTACAACATTAATATTCACTGGCGACTACTTCAATATCCGCCTGTATAATTAGTGATGTCCTGTCTCGTGCCAACTAACGGTTTGACCTTTCGTTCTATTCGCAGTCATTGTCATCATATTGTTCGAATGGGAATCCGTTAATTTGTCGGTATTGCTCTTTAATTTTAATGGGGTTGCTAGATCGATTCCGAGAGGTGAAAGGGAAAAAGAAATAAGAGAAAAATGAACTGATTTCGTGTCCTCTCTTTGACGTTAATTAAGAGGTGGACTCTTTTTAATTAAATCTTCTTAGAATTGGTTATTAATTATTATCTCGTTTTATAAATAGAACACGAAAACTGAAAATCTATAGTTAGTTGAAGTTGGAGCAAAAATCTAAGCAGAAAATGTTAGAAAATTGAATAGGGAAGAGTTGTGGACCTCAAGGAATATTACCTTGTATAGCCATCGAAGTTCGTAGTGTAGTTGGTTAGCATAGCAGACTAGAAAGTGGGAGGTCGGAGGTTCGAACCCTTCTTGGGGTCCAATTTTTTTTTTGTCAATTTTTCCTCCCTAATATTCTTTGTTTAATTTAAACATCCTTTTTACTAATCAATAAATCAACACATTTAGTAAGAACAGTTTAATTTTATTTGAATTTTCTGAATATTATTGTTTATTAATTGTTTTCTAGTGACCGGAAGTAGGAAAAGTGAAAAAGTCCATAGTTTGACCCAATCTTTAAAAAAAATTATTGTAGGAATAGGGACAATTGGCAAATAGAGAAGCGTTGTGGCGCTTGTAGGAAGTATAGCCATCGAACTTTAGTGTAGTTGGTTAGCATAGCCGACTATATAGTTGGAGTCGTAGGTTCAAATCCTAAGTAGGTCCAATTTTTTTTCTGTCAATTTCTCCAGTTTAATTTAAATATCCATTTTAATGATCAATAAATCAACACATTTAATATGAAAATCTTAAAATCTTTTTTGAAAATTGTGTTGATGCTTTACTTGGGCTTTTATTTAATTCTGGGCTTTTTGTTAACAGAGTCTAAACCGAATTCACCGCACAAAGAGACGCATGATGGACCTAAAGACAAAGACGCCATTAATCCCGAATATGAGGTTATATTTACACAGTAAGTTGGCTTGGATGGTTTGTCAATAGAGAGCTTAAATATTTGTTTCATTTTCTAGTTGTACCTGGCTCGGTCGGTCCATCCAAAACCAGCTCGGTACGAAGGACTCTCAAATAATATTCACTATTGGTGCTGTCATTATCGGGCTCCTCATCTGGGGCATCCTCTATAGCGTCGTGGACAAAGAAGTCGCCCCGGGCGGAGATCTCTTTCAGATTTTAGTCTTAGTTATTAGTGCCTACTTAGTCGGGAAGTTAGTAGGGATGTGCCATTTACCCCCGCTCCTCGGAATGCTTACGACAGGCATCGCCATGCGGTCCGTCGGATTGTTCCAAATCTCAGGAATATATCCTGACCTTGTTATCAAATTAAGGTGAACTTAATATAATACATGTCGATTAATTAACATTTCTTTTATAGAGAGACTGCTTTGACGGTTATTTTGATTAAAGCCGGTCTAGGCCTTGATGCTGTTGCATTAATGAAACTTAGCCTTGTAGTATTACGTCTGGCCATTTTACCATGTATAGCGGAAGCAGTGGCAGCGGCTGCGTTTTCTTATTTTATTTTAGACTACCCCATCCTTTGGGGTTTACTTTTAGGGTATGCAACATTTCAATTGATTTTTTTTATATGTTAATATCCTATGGGAACATTGATATTAACAATGCCTCCCTAAGCGTTAACATCGTCGTTTTAATTTTTCAAAAGGTTCATGTTGAGTGCTGTCTCTCCGGCAGTTGTCGTCCCAACTTTGTTGAGCCTCAAAGAAAAAGGTTATGGAGAAAACAAAGGAATTTCTACGCTTGTTATTGCGGCGTCTAGTTTAGATGACATCGTTGCTATCTCCATTTTTGGCGTTTTCTTGAGCATCATCTTTTCTCCTGGTAAATTTTCTGTTTTGTATGAAGCAGTTCGTTTAATTCGTCATTTTGTAGCTGGACATCAAGAAGGTAAGTTGTTCGAACAACTTTCTCAAGGACCTATCGAGATGGTAATGGGTTTGGTCCTTGGCGTATTCTGGGGAATCCTCGCCGGCATCATTCCTCATAAAGACGACGTAATTTGATTCTTTTTTGATTTGGTTCATAATAAAATTGAATTTTAGCCGAATGTTGTTGCGAAAAGGGTCTTGATGGTGGGAGCTGGAGGTTTGTGCGCAGTTCTTGGCGGTGAGATCATCCACTACAGCGGGGCTGGTCCTCTAGCCTGCATTGTGTCCGCGTTCACTGCTAGCCTTGCTTGGAAAATGCAAGGATGGAGCACTCACGTATGTCAACGCTTCATTAGTTATCTTAACCAAAAATTGTTTTCAGCATCCCGTTGTGGAGGCTTTTGGCACAATATGGACTATAATCCAGCCCATGCTTTTTGGCTTGATTGGAGCTGAAGTCGACGTCATGTCCCTTCATGCTGATACCATTTTGAAAGGGATCGCCGTCGTCTGTGGTGCTCTTGTCATCAGAGTAATGTGCTGCTGCGTCGTACTACTAGGAAGCAAATTAAACTGGAAAGAAATCGTTTTCGTCAACTTGGCATGGCTTCCCAAAGCAACTGTTCAGGTATGTCTGCTTTCAAACTGTTCCATATAAAAAAATCGCACTTCAGGCTGCCCTTGGCCCCGATGCCCTTGAGCTGGCTACAAGGGCCGAAGTTAGAGACGAAAAAGACATTCTACGCGGTCACCAACTTCTTACATTGGCTGTTCTTTCCATTTTGATGACTGCACCCGTCGGTGCCATCGGGATTTCAACCACGGGGCCTTACCTTCTATCGAAAGTTTCTGTTGAACCAGAAGGTAACTGAACACCAAAAACCCAACCATTCTCTAACCACATTTTTCAGAGAGAAATATCGAAGGTGCCGACACCGCCATGCACATGAGCGAAGGCACCCAACTCAAGAGCGAATCTAAAGAAGATGCTGCATCCAAAGTCTGAATCGTAGCTCATCTCATAGCATCTTCGATGCCTTCTAAGACTTCATTAAAAAACACTTCTCCAAGTTTTTAGGAAGATCTTCAACATGTCCCTGTAGATCCCTACGAGTAGATAAAAGAGACTGCAGTGCAGAACCTTTTTAGGTTAAGAAAAACAATTACTACTAAAAAGGCAATAGTAGTTTTTAGGCTGTTAAAAAAAAAGAATTAGCATACATTACCGGTTGTAAACCTAACCTTGTGATTAAAAAAAATTACTTGAGAAAATTTAGAATTTCCCTTGTAGCTCGCTCAAAAATGATAAAAAATTGTATATTAAAAAAAAAGTAGAAAAATCTATCCCAACTCGTTAAAAATATAAATGTTTAGATCTTAATTTTAGTTTGTGTTTAAGTTAATTTACTCGAGATTTTTATTTATTTTTATTTATTTTATTTTTTTATTAAAGTTTATCGATTGTTATATTCAAAGTAAATAAAACTAACCCGATTGTACAGTACCTAATTAATATTTCGGAGCTTTGTTTGTGAACTGTGATATAATACTTAACATTAGAGGGTGATTCTTTAAACAAAAAATGCACAAATAATGAAAAATAGGGAGATAGAGAA
Source organism: Orius laevigatus (assembly GCA_018703685.1). Taxonomy (NCBI): domain Eukaryota; kingdom Metazoa; phylum Arthropoda; class Insecta; order Hemiptera; family Anthocoridae; genus Orius; species Orius laevigatus. The sequence continues at coordinate 27,092 of JAGWEN010000278.1, forward strand.
CCACCAGCTTATGTTATTGTGGGTAATTGGGTCACAAATAACATCACGTAGCACCTAACAAAGTTGTATTATTTCGCTTATTTTGTTTTAATGTGACAATAAGTTGTAATAGTTTTATTGTAAAATAGTTTAAACCTTGTTTGAGATTTTGTTGAGAAAGATGTTCGTTTTTATCTTCTCTAGTAGGGATGACGTTATCAGGGGTAGAAGGTTGTAAAAGTGTTATCTAGAGCACCCTAATGACGTCTCACAACCAAAAAATTTTGGTTTATAAAAACCCTTGCAATTTTTTAGCCACGCGTAGACATGGAAACTGAAAGTTTTTGTTAAAAATTAGTTTTTTATTTGTGCTGAAGATTGAAAATAGACATCCACTGCTGATTCACACCTTTTATCTTAAAATTACCAAAATAAAGCAATATTGCTTGAAATGCCTAACTTGTATTTTGAGTTTATAACACTTAAAGAGAGCTCGCTCTGCGGTCATAAATCGGAATGAAAATTTCTGGTAGTTAAGGGAACTGACCTTAGGGGCCGCTAGGATCTGGTAGTTAAGGGAACTGAACTATGGGGCCGCTAGGATCTGGGAAAATAAATTGATGTTATCACTTATCACTGTTATCACGATTGCAACCGTGAATGAAAGGTCTGTGTGAAAGGTTAAGAAAACAATATTTTTCTTGATCTCCATTCGTGCATACGTGTTTTTTAAAGTGTATTAACTAAGTATTAAAAAGGTATTAAGTATAAACTCAAATGGAATCCAGAAATGCTGGAAATGTTTGCATATACCCCGACTGCCACAATTCCCGGCGCACCAAACCGGGAATAAAAATGTTCCACATTCCGAAGGAACCTATACGCCAGGGGAAATGGATTCGGAGTCTCGGAAGAACCTTGAATGATGAAAAACTAATAACATCCAAAATGGTATGCCAAGAACATTTTAAAAGGGAGGACTTCAATTTTAATGGAACTCGCCTCCGTCCCGAAGCGATTCCCATTCCTTTTCGAAGTCTGAATATCCTTTTAACACGATCCTTGTCGCCCGCTAAACAGCCAATGAAGGCATACCCCGAAAACTCGAACGTATTTTCGCCCTCTCGAACGATTCGAAAACTCTCATTTCCTTCACAATCCTTGTCGCCCGCTAAAACGCCAATGAAGGCATACCCCGAAAACTCGAACGTATTTTCGCCCTCTCGAACGATTCGAAAACTCTCATTTCCTTCACAATCCTTGTCGCCCGCTAAAACGCCAATGAAGGCATACCCCGAAAACTCGAACGCATTTTCGCCCTCTCGAACGCCTCGAAAACCGACAGTTGGTTCCATGGTACTCTCGCCTTATCGGACTCCTCCGAAACAGAGTGTTGTTAAGACATATTCCAACACAAAAAAAAATATTTTTGGCGATGAATTTGAATTTGGCGATGAAGAAAAGAGGCTTGGCGAGATTCGCTTTCTTACTCCATCTCCACCTCCAGACCATCATTCACCACCTCCAATGATCATTCATTCACCATCTCCAATGGTATTTCATTCACCACCTCCAATGGTATTTCATTCACCACCTCCAATGATTGTTCATTCACCACCTCCCTTGTCTCAAAAAGTTCCTTCCCATAGAGCATTCCCCAAAATAAGTAAAAAGTGTCCAAAACTTCATGAAAAAGCTAAAACAGTTTCAAAACTAAAATCGCATGTTTGGAAATTAAAAAAAAAAGTACTGGACCTTAAAGGCAAACTAGCTAAAGTTCCAAAACCTAAAATTTTACCTAAAGCCCCTGCTACATTTGTTGCCATGCAGCTGGAGCATAAAAAGTATAGCCCATGGACTGAAGAGGAAAAAAAGCTTTCCCTCTCAATGTTTTTTAAAAGTCCTTCTCTTTACAGATTTATGAGGGATAAAGAATTTGTTATGCCTGGTCCCTCGACCATCCGAAGTTGGCTAAACACTAGCAAGTGTCTTCCTGGTTTTAACCAAGATATCTTTGAGTCGCTAAAAATAAAAGCGGGAACAATTGATGATATAGAACGCCAATGTGTACTACTTTTTGATGAAATGGCGATAAAACAATGTTTGGAATATTCCAAGTACAGCGACATGGTCGATGGGTTTGTTGACCTTGGTCCTCTCGGTCGAAGCTCTCTTGTAGCAAAAAAAGCAACCGTTTTTATGCTAAGAGGGCTGTTTTATAAATGGAAACTTCCTATTGCTTATTTTTTAAGTTTTAATGGTTTAAAGCACGAAGAGCTTCACATGTTAATTATGCAATGCCTTGACCACCTCGCCAGTGTCGGTTTTCATCCTCGAGCATTAACTTGTGACCAGGGAAGCAACAATGTTGGGGTGTTCAAACTTGTTGGTGCTTCTTGTGGCAAACCGTATTTTTTTCATGAAGGTAAAAAAATATTTACCATTTTTGATGCTCCACATCTTCTCAAAAGTTTGAGAAATAATTTGATGAATTCCAATTTTAAACTGGATGAAAAAGAAATATCATTCAGACACATCATTGCAGCATTCGAAATGGATAAAAAAAATTTATCAACTTCCCTAAACAAACTGACAATTCAACATGTTAGACCTAATACCTTTCAAAAAATGTCGGTGCGTTTGGCTGCTCAAATTTTTAGCGCTTCTGTCGCAGCAACTTTGCGAACTTGTGTGGCGACTGAAGAATTGGCTATAGATGCTATTCACACTGCAGATTTTTTGAGCACTGTAAATGATATTTTTGATTCGCTAAACAGTCGTTTGCTGTACGACAGCAACCCTAATCGATCGGCGTTGTGCAATCAAAATAAAAAAGTTATTGAAAATTTAACTAACGGTTTGGAAATGTTTAAAAAATTGGTCAAGGTTGGGAAAATTGAAAGGCCTCCGTGTTTCGATGGATTCCTTTTCACTATTAATGCCATTTTTGGTTTAAAAGATTCCTTCCCCGAGAATTTTATTTTAACCACTCGTTTGAACCAAGATCCCCTGGAAAATTTTTTTCAGTTGTTCGACAAAAGGGAGGGTACTCACCTAATCCTACAGTTCGAGCTTTGAGGAGCACGATTAAAGCTTATTTCCAAAATAACATTATGGAGCCTGCTCAAAACTCGAACTGTGAAATTGATTTTGACAATGCCATGGAAATTGATCCAGCATCCGCCGGCAGTGCTGTTGAGACTGACCGCACAATTGAGACCGACCATACTGAGGATGGTTATGACCCATTTGAAACTTCAGCTAACCAGACAGATTCCGATGAAGATGGTTATGACCCTATTGAAGAAACCTCAGCTATCGAGACAGCAACTAGCAACTTAGAAACCTGTTCTATAACCTATTTCACAGGGTATTTAATCTATTGGATGCAAGAAAAATGCCTAATAAATTGCAACACTTGCATTGAAATAAATACTAAAATTGATGGCTTACTGGACGACCCAAAGCAGATTTTAATTTTTAATAAAGAATACTCGAAATCGGTAAAAAATTTAAAATACCCTGTAGATAACTTGGTAGATGTTGTCAAAAAATGCCTGTTGTTATTTAGGGAAACTTTTCCCAAATATGTACACCAAAGCAACCTCAGTAAAAGAATAATTAATGAAATTAAAAACGAAATACTTGCTGCAAATGAGTGGGCTAAAACTCATAGGTGCCCCGCTCATTTGCAGCAAATGATAGAACACCTGATAATAGTAAAAATTTATAAGGAATGTCGAGCTATGTCCAAAAATAAATCGTCCAAAATTGTATGAGCCGACTTAGTAACTTACAAGGAAATTAAAGAAGCAATTTTATTTTTATTTATTTTTTTTTTTATATATATTTTAAGCCAAGCTTACAATTTATAATATTGGTTTTTTAATAAAATTTTTTTAACCTCATTTATTGTATTAAGTATTTTATTTTTATACCTAATCCTTAGAAGAAAAGAGAGATAGAAAAAAACTCAGCGAGTCTCACTGTCTTGAGGCCAGGAGCCTCCATCGCACCGACCACAATAGCTGCTTTCCTTGTGAAATCACATAAAATGGGGAATGTGGATTTCAGACTGGATGTCCAGGATCTAAACCTAAAAGTTTAAGTTTTGATCATAAAAGATACTAAGGTATTTGTAGTGAGAGGCTTTTTTCTATTCTGATATAAGTCGACCATATCAAAAGCTTTGTGTAAATTTAGAAAAATTGAGTTTTTTATTTTTTTATTATTAGACTTCAAATTTTTTTCATTATTTCTGAGGTAAATTATAGAAGAGATGCTGCAGGGTTCGGGTCTGTGAACATTTTTCCAGTATTTTAGCAATGTTGGATAGAAGTGATATTGGCTCAATTTACTTCTTAGTTTGAAAGGTTTAAGTTAGGTTTGAGAATTTGGATCATGGGTAAAATGTAATTTGTCCTAATTTTATTTGCAGCATTTACAAATTAGCCATTGAAAATGTTTGATATTTGTACAGTATTGGATTGTTTCCATCTTGTATTGGATTATATACATATTTATTTATTTAGTTTATATATACAGAGAAAACAAATGTTTTATAGTATGTGTCACAAAATTCAGATATTATTATTATTATTATTATTTTTTTTTTTTTTTTTTTTTTTTTTTAATTTAGAGTGGTTTTAAGGGGTATTTCATTTATAATGGACTAGAATATTTTCCTATTGTCATTACCTGCATAGTTTAAATGGTTTAATTGGGCATTAAAAATGTTGATTTTGAGGTTTTTCATAAAAAATTGGCTCTTAAAATGCCAATTTTAAGGTTTTTGACGAAAAAAGGCTCTTAAAACTTTGATGTTGAGGTTTCTGGACAAAAATTAGGCTTTAAAAATGTTGATTTTGAGGTTTTTCATGAAAAATTGGCTCTTAAAATGTCAATTTCAAGGTTTTTGACGAAAAAAGGCTCTTAAAACTTTGATGTTGAGGTTTCTGGACAAAAATTAGGTTTTAAAAATGTTGATTTTGAGGTTTTTCATGAAAAATTGGCTCTTAAAATGTCAATTTTAAGGTTTTTGACGTATAAAGGCTCTTAAAACTTTGATGTTGAGGTGTATGGACGAAAATTGGGCTTTAAAAATGTTGATTTCGAGGTTTTTGAAGAAAAATTGGCTCTTAAAATGTCAATTTCAAGGTTTTTGACGAAAAAAGGCTCTTAAAACTTTGATGTTGAGGTTTCTGGACAAAAATTAGGTTTTAAAAATGTTGATTTTGAGGTTTTTCATGAAAAATTGGCTCTTAAAATGTCAATTTTAAGGTTTTTGACGTATAAAGGCTCTTAAAACTTTGATGTTGAGGTGTATGGACGAAAATTGGGCTTTAAAAATGTTGATTTCGAGGTTTTTGAAGAAAAATTGGCTCTTAAAATGTCAATTTCAAGGTTTTTGACGAAAAAAGGCTCTTAAAACTTTGATGTTGAGGTTTCTGGACAAAAATTGGGCTTTAAAAATGTTGATTTTGAGGTTTTTCATGACAAAATTGGCTCTTAAAATGTCAATTTTAAGGTTTTTGACGTATAAAGGCTCTTAAAACTTTGATGTTTAGGTGTATGGACGAAAATTGGGCTTTAAAAATGTTGATTTTGAGGTTTTTGAAGAAAAATTGGCTCTTAAAATGTCAATTTTAAGGTTTTTGACGTATAAAGGCTCTTAAAACTTTGATGTTTAGGTGTATGGACGAAAATTGGGCTTTAAAAATGTTGATTTTGAGGTTTTTGAAGAAAAATTGGCTCTTAAAATGTCAATTTCAAGGTTTTTGACGAAAAAAGGCTCTTAAAACTTTGATGTTGAGGTTTATGGACGAAAATTGGGCTTTAAAAATGTTGATTTTGAGGTTTTTGAAGAAAAATTGGCTCTTAAAATGTCAATTTCAAGGTTTTTGACGTATAAAGGCTCTTAAAACTTTGATGTTGAGGTTTTTGTACGAAAATTAGACCTAACAAATGTTTGATTTTGAGGTTTTTGAAGAAAAATTGGCTCTTATGTCAATTTTAAGAAAGAAAAGAAAAACTAAATAGGGGAATATTTGAAAAAATAAAAAAATAAATAAATAAATGAATAAAAAATAAAAAGGAAGAAAGAAAAGAAAAGCGGGCTGGTCTAGGGGATGCTCCCGGTGGGCCGAAAACAGCCGACCCGCCCTTGACGAGTGCGGAGTGACGATAGCCAAAGGCCCAAATCCCTTAGCCCTCAACTCCAGTCTGACGGCGAGAGAATAAGAGGGGTAAAATCGGCAACGTTGCACAGCATGTGTCCCAGCTGGGACAAGCGGTGAATGAACTGGAAAAACGTAGTTCAGCGCGATCTATTGGTAACAATTGAATCAACAGCTACATCGTAGCTCTCACAGATAGCGTCATTCGGCCTCGTTCCAAACGGCACATACATCCTGGCTCTCTTCTAGTTTATAAACTCAAAGGTCTAACTCACAAGTTTTGAGTCAACGACAACGAAGGCCAAAGTATGTTGTTACTTTTATTTTGTCTTGCAAATTTTTTAATTTTATTTTTCAGGCATGTATCAGAACACTACAACTGAATGTGAAGTGGAACTGATAGACGATGAATTTGTGATCGAACGATCGGAAAATGAAGATTTCCCAATCATAGAAGTAGTAATAATGAGATGATTAATTACTTTGATATAATAATTCATTTGATAGCCTCCGATTGAAAACAACCAATCGCCCACACAAGAGACAAGCTCATCGACCAAACATTGCTATTCAAAACCGAGTGATTCAGGACGAGATCCACTTATACATGTAATAAAAATTAATTTAATTGTTAGTTACATATTTTCATTTTTCAGCCAGCACAATCTTCAAGAAGAAAGCGTCCTGTGCCCCTCGATAAAATTTCAGCCTGGGCCGTTTCCAAGGCTGAAGCTGCTGAAAGGGACAAAGACAATAAAGAAGAGATGCATAATCTCAAAATGCGTCTCATGGAGGAGGAACACAGCCTTAAAAAAAAATTGATGAGCAGCAGCTAAAAAATATGGAACAACAATTCAGATATTCCGAGGAGTTGTTACTATTGTACAAAAAAAAAGTAAGGAAATCTTTAAACAAATTTATTATTATTAATTTTATTAATTTTTTTTTTCTTTTTCTTTTTTAGCTTGAAGAGTCCAACAGCGTTCAATAATAAATAATAAATAAAAATATTTTAATCAAGAGAAGTGCAATATTCTATGCAAGAATTTAATTTATTTGTTTTCCGCCTTTTTACTTTTTCTGTTGACCTTGACGCTTGAACTGAAGTTTTTCGAACCGTTTTCTGTGATATTCTTTGTGATAATTGATATCTAGTATTGTTATTTCGTAAATATAATGTCGGAAGAACCATTATTTACGAGCGATCAGGAGCTTCTCCTAGAATTAGAGCGCCAAAATCAAAATTCGCCGACTTTGGACGACGATTTTTTTCCCGACGAAAGTGACGACGCCGAAAGCGATCATCTCGAAGTTCTCGACCACGACTCAGAAAGCGAAATGGAGTTGGAGGAAATAGAAGAATTGGAGGATCACGAAAACAACAACCATCCAAGATCAGTAAGACATTTTTTATCGACGAACAAAAAGTTTAAATGGTCCCTCGACGCTGGTGTTCTTTCCGACAATACCTTCCTAACAAACCAAAGAGATATGGACTGAAGGTCTTTGCCATGGTCGACACCAAAACCTTTTATTTGAGTAAATTTGAAGTTTACGTGGGTAAGCAGCCGGAAGGACCTTTTAGAATTTCGAACTCAGCTGAAGACATCGTCCATCGCCTCGTTGAACCAATCAAAGGAAGTGGAAGAAACATCACAACCGACAATTGGTATACCAGTGTGCCTCTTGCTCTTTCTCTTTTGGACAAGAAGTTAACATTAGTCGGTACAATGAGAAAAAAAATAAAGGCGAAATACCACCTCTTTTAAGCCAAATAAAAATCGCGGACTTCACAGCTCATTGTTCGGCTTTACGAAAGAACTAACTCTTGTGTCGTATGTGCCAAAAAAAAAAAAAAAAAGCGTCGTTCTTCTCTCTTCTCTTCATCACGACTCCACGATTGACGAAACTACCGGAAATAAAAAAAAACCCGATATTATTTCTTTTTACAACGCGACGAAATTCGGTGTCGATACGAACGACCAGCTTTGTTCTCTTTACTCCTCGATGAGGTACACCAATCGGTGGCCCTTTGCCCTTTTTGGGCATATTTTAAACCTCGCCGGAATAAACGCGTACGCAATTTATAAACTTAATCGCCAGGAGACGTGTAGTCGATCATCCTTTCTTCGTGATCTGGGGCATCAGCTCGTACAAATGCATGTAGTGAAACGATCCGCAATAAGACAGTTACCAAAAAGTCTTAAACTTCGAATCAGCGATTATCTGAAAATAAAAGGCATCGCCGTAATGGATGCAGACATATTGCAGCCCCAGCAGGCCACCGACAGCGCAAGACCCAAGAGGAAGAGGTGCCATCTGTGCCCCAGCACAGTTGACACAAAACATGCACTTATGTGTACTAATTGTGAAAAAAATATCTGCAAAAATCACACGATTTCGATTTGCAGTGATTGTAAATGAATAATATTCATTCATTACAAACAGTGATTTTTGTACACCTAAATAGAAAATTTTTTATTTACATGAAACCTAATGTGATTCTTTTTTGTGCGTTTCTAGTTTTTTTACCTAGTCTTTTTTTTTTTGTTACCTATGTGAAAGTCATATTTTCGGAAAGATGAATATAGCAAGTAAAGTATGTTGTAAAGATAAATAAAGTTTTATGTATTTCAAAGTTCCAGAATAAAAATGTAAAGTTCCTTTATAAAATAAGTATATTTTATTAACCTTCTGACATTCCATTATTATTATTATTATTATTATTATTATTATTATTATATTATTATTTATTATATTTATTTTTATTATTTATTATTATTATTATTTATTATTATTTATTATTATTATTATTATTAGTAGTAGTAATCCCAACTAAAATTTTTTGAAGCTGGTTGGTAATCCAGGGAAAAACGTAAAAAAAAGGATACTGACCCGACGCGAGTGTTCACGTTTCATCATTATTCATGGTAAAAACCAGAGAAAATCAAGATTTATATACGGCAATATCTTGCATATTTTTATAGATTTTAGTTCAAACCTTTTACTAAATGTTTTTCTATTATTAAACTAAGGGGAAAAAATAATTTTAATGATATTAAATATTTTATTTGGTAGAAAACTTCACTCAAAATAGGGTCTCCATCGAAAATTTTGTTAAGAGTAGACACAATTCGGCAATTATTTTGGGACTATTAACTGTCATAACGTAGGCAAAGCAACATTTTTTTTTTTTTTTTTTAAACGTTTTCTTTATCCAAATATACGCCTAAATAGAAGTTTCATAATGTTTTTTACTCAAAAACCCTAAAATAAAAGTTTCGGGTCACTATGACCCGACGCGAGTGCTCACGTTTGGAGAAGCCAAGCGAGTGCTGGAGGGTTAACATGCGAGAGTCCCCTTTGCCTCAGCGCCGGGGGCGGGCCGCATAGACCTAGAGGGTCGGTCAAGGGGGTCTGATCTTTAAGAAAAATACAATTAAAATAATTAATGGCAGTTTTAATTGTGTTAAGCAATTGGACAAAAGAAAATGTGGCACTTATAAAGAAATTAACATATAAAATGATTCCCGGACGGTTCGTACGGTCCATTGTTCTTTTTCTTGGGACCCGGACTGTTCGTACGAATCAGGCGGACGTTTCGTACTGTAGCAGGTATAGACTCAGGTAGCGACTCAGGTAGAGAATTTTTGCGGAGTAGGACAGTTCGTACTATAGCAGGTACAATCTCAGGTAAAAAAATTATTACCTGACCTTGAGTGAATAATTACTTGAGCTAGGGTTAATAGATAATAATGCAGTTAATAAATAGCTTCATTTATATTGGTCTTGACTTATTTAAAGTTATTCCGAACTCCTATGAATTCCTATGAACTCCTATGAATTGAACGAACTGTCCGCCCAACGAAAAATTATTGAAAAAAGGTTCGGCTTAGTGACCGTACGAACCGTCCGGGTAAATCGTACGAAACGTCCGCCTTCAGTCGATCCAGGTATGCCATAGTACGAACTGTCCGTTTACCATATAAAATATAATTACGACCTACTTGGATAACAGCCTGTTTCCTTCTGACTCTTTTTGGTGGGGGGTTTTCCTGTCTCCACCAAGAATAAAAACTTAAATGCAATCTAAAAAGTCAGATAAAAGATAATGTTTAAAAAATAAATAAAAATTAAAACATTTTCATGGTTTTTGAAGTATGTATATAAAAGGATTTTGGTTTATGGTGGGTTCAAAGTCCATTTTCTTCGAACTTGATAACACTCTTAACTCCTTCTTTGAACTTAGGATATTTAGATCAAGAAAAATAAAATGTTTTGATGTGAGTTCGAATTTTACGTTGAATTTGAACGTAAAAATTAATATCCCCCGTTTTTTCGTAAAAAAAAAAAAAAAAAAAAAAAAAAAAAATGCAAAATTTGAGAAATACTCTTAAAAAAATGCAAAAAAAACCAAAACGTGCAATTACCCCAAAAAATGTGCAGCATAGGACTTGGCTAAAATAATCTATTCGTTGAGATTCGGAAAACTATCTAAGATTCATCAATTTCCAAGTACAGTCGGCTCTCGATAATTCGAAATCCAAGGGACCTCAGAACAAATTCAAATTATCGAGTTTTCGAATTAACAACATGTTCGAAATATCGAGAGGCAGAAAAAAAATAATTCGAATTATCAAACATGTAAACATTGGAACTAAAAATTCCATTTACAGAACGTTATGAAAACAGTTATTTCGAATTATCGAGCGTTTTAACTCTTATTTTTAATAGACACGGACAAGATGATTCCTGAAAAAACTTGAAAATTCGATGTATAGACCGTTTTATTTTCCCTTTACCAGAAAAATGATCTCGAATTATCGAGCGTATCCAAATACAAAGGATTTTTTCGTATTACCAAAGCGACAGGCTTGGAAAAAGAAAAAAAAAAAAAAAAAGAAAAAAAAAAAAAACCGAGGCCGTGCTTTTTCTTTTTTCAAATGTGTAAAGAAATTAACCACCTTGTTTATTTTAGGGCTGTAGTGATAAGGGGGGAGTGACCAGCTGATTTTTACTTAGTAAAATTTGACAACTTTCGGTACACCTACCTCGGCTATTTCTCATCCGATTGTCTTAAAACTTTTTCCAGTGCATTTATCAAGCTCTTTTCTACATTTGTACGAAAAAAAATTTCAGAAATAATTTTTTTTAAGGAATTTTTCCATCTTAAAAATTAAAAATATTAAAAACTAACAAATATATTTAAAATTTTTTCTCGTACGTTTTTAGACTAGACGATTCTGCGTCCATTAAAAAAAAATTTGGCTCGATAAGTCCATCACAGCGTAACCTAGGTGTTCGGAAAGGTCAAAAACCAAGATTTTTCAGGAGAGGGAAAAATTTAAAAAATGCCGGGATCTTTATGAAAGTGGATTTTTTTGGTAAAATATCGATGTAATTATTAAAACTATCGACTTATAGTCGATTGTCAATCATGTCAGCATTGCTTTCTCCCAATTCCCAAACAAAAGCGGTCACCTTGGCAACGGAGAGCGTCTTAGATTGTGATTTGTGAATTGTGTGCCTACTTCCTATCAGCGTTGAACATTGTTTGGTGATCAAGTGTCGAACAATGCCGCGCCATAAGAAATTTGGACATAAGTCAAAAGCATTTTTAAATGCTATTTCCCTCATCAAAAAACGAAAATCCTCGACAGAGCCTTCGTCTTCGATTTCGTCTGCCCCTGGAACTCCTGTTCCTTCACCCGCTCCAGAAAATCCTTCTGATTTTCTTCTTCCTCCTTCTTCCCCTCAAATCTCGTCATCATCTAGAAAGATAAGTGACCATTTGGATGAATACTTGCATGAACAATCAAATACTGAATTGCATGTTGTAAATGTGCATGATTTAGCGTTGCTAATGAGGAGTTTGAATTTGTCTTGCCCCTCTTGTGCGCAACCTATTGCATGCCAAGTAAGCCGATGCATCGGATGGGCTTCAACCGTAGAAGTAGTGTGCGATGCATGTGGAGTGTTGGGAGGCACACGTAACTCGACGAAGAACTCCTACGTTGTTGAAGGTTTATGTTTTGCATGATTCTTTGGCATATATTTACTTTCTTTTCATTTATTTTCCTCTTCTTGCACTACTGAAAATTGTCTTACCAGAGTACAGTAGTATTGTTGCAAAGGGTTGATTTTTTGCATGTCTGCATTTTTCCTCTTTTTTGCATGTTCCTTTGCATGAAAACCCATTACTTGTTGATTTTCAGGTAGGTACCCAAAAGCAATTTGAGGACATCAATCTTCGCCTTGTTATGGCAATGCGGAGCATTGGGAGCAGCTACGCAGGGGCTCGAATGGTAAGCGGAATGCTAAATTTACCGCCCCCTCCCACGAAATGGTTCGCTCACCAAAAGCCTATTGTTTCGGCGACGCTTCAGGTAACTTGATTGCAAACCTAAAATAAATGTCCTGTTTATTTATTTTTTCACTCTGTTATAGGTTGGCCATAACTCAATGAAAACGGCTGTGGAGGAAGCCGTGGCTTAGTCTGAGTCGAGGGACTTGTCGGTGTCTCTTGATGGCACGTGGCAAAAGCGAGGCCACACAAGCCTGAATGGGTTGGTGAGCGCAGCAAGTGTGGATACTGGCAAAATTTTTGATGTTGCCATCTTTTCTAAATTTTGTATATGCCCTAACAGGCTAAAAAATATCCACGACGTTGCAAAGTAACTAAATTTTATTATTATTAATAATAAAATTTATATATATATAATTATATATATATGAGGTTCATAGCTGAGGTTCAGGCTGAGGTTCATTGATGACATATTCATGATATGGACCGAAAGCCAAGACGACCTTAACTCATTCCTATCAAGCTTATCCTCCTCTAGCCCCGTTACCTTTACCACCCAATCCTCCAAATCCTCAATCCCCTTCCTAGACATACAGATCACCGTCACCGAGAACAACGATTTAAATACGTCCATTTACCACAAAACCATCAACCCTCAAAGATACCTTGACTTTAATAGTTGCCACTCCCGTCACGTCTTCCGTTCCATTCCTTATTCTCTATCTACCCGTTACCACCGCCTTTGCAATACACCTCAATCCCTGAATCATAACATTGACAACCTAAAAAGCAATCTAAAGAAAAGCAATTATCCAGATAAAGTAATAGACAAGAGAATCCTTCCGGCTCACAAATCCTTCCAACCCCAACCCAAACCCTCCACTTCCAACTGCCCCATCTTCATCACCCAATACTCCCCTGGTTTAGAAAAAGTCAGAAAATTAATCAAAGACCTCTCGCCCCTCATCCTAGCACACCCCCAAACCCAAGACCTACTCCCACATGCCCCCAAAGTTACCTTCAGACGCCCACCAAATCTTCGAAATATTTTGACCCATACAAAACCTATCCCTACAGTCCTGCCACCCGGCACCTACCCTACCTCAGGAGTTTCTACCTCAGGAGTCAGTTTCGAAGTCGGGATGAGTTTGCAGGATGCCTGAAATTCTCCGCCACCTATCGGAGTGTCTGAAAACCCTTTCAGCACCTGTGGATTTCGAGTTCTCTTTAAGCCCAATTTCTGACTGGCTGAGGTCGTGATGAATGAACGTTGTGATCCACTGTCAATTAAGATTCGGATTTCATGATAATGACCATCGGATCCACGTATTCGAGCTAGTGCGGTGCCTAAGAGAACAGATGACTCCTTTTCATGAAAGGAATTAAGCACAGTTGTCGACTGAACGTTCTCCTTGGTTCCTTTAGACGGTTCGTTTGATGTTGTCGGTTTGTTCAAAGTTGAGGCCTTAGGATCGGTCGACTTCGATTTGTTGAATGGTCTTCCATTCATGGTTTTCTCGTTGAAACCGTAGGGTTTGTTTAAATGCAAAAGTGTATGATGAGGCTTCTTGCATTCTTCGCATCTTCTGGATGAAATGCAGCTGGAGCTTTGATGAGTGCCCAGGCAATTGTAGCAGAGTTGCAGTCTTCGAACTTGAGCGATGCGATCAGATGGGTTCATTGACAGGAACTGCTGGCAATGATTGATGCGATGCGAAGTTTTGCAAAGTGGACATGACAACGGTGATGTCGATTGGTGAGAATAAGGATTCTCTTGATTCGATTTATCGGCTGCCAATAAGACATTTTGTTTAGGATTTCCACCATAAGATGATCTCGAGTCTTGAGAAGGGATTTTAGGATTATCTGGTCTCGCAGTCAACGCATCCGATTGCAATTGTTGACATTTTCGCTGAATGAATTCAGAAAATTGTTCAAACGTTGGCAGGCGTTGATTGTTGCAGGCAAACTCTTGTTCGAAACGCTCCCTCGTTTTAGAATCCAAACATCGGAGTCCCAATGTGTATAGTATTATACCGTCAGGGTCTGGAAGGTCAAGATTCCGATAACTGATGGCACTTTCAAGAAATACTTCGGAAAATTGTGTCAATGAATTTGAAGTGCCTTTTGATATCGGCTTAAAGTTGAATAAATTCATTAAATAGTGGCATGCTTGAAGGCGCTTTATCAAATCTCTTGCAAAGGGTCTGCCATGCCTGCTCGTAATTGTTTCCTTGAAGAGGGATCGATCCGAGAACTTGGCTCGCTGGACCCTTTAGCTGGGATTTTAGGTACCGGAACTTGTCGATGGGTGTTAAATCTGGGTGATCATGCACTATGGAAATAAAAGAATCTTTGAATGTAGCCCAAAGTGCTATATCACCATTAAACGATGGGATCTGAAGTTCGGGTAGTCTAATTTTATGTATCGGATGATAGGTCGAAGTTGACGTTGCGTGGCTGTCATTGACATTCGGTATGCTAGGTGGCTTATCGTTTACCACGCTGATTGTGATGCATTCGTAATAAGCAGTTCTCACAGTTTGATTCAACTCCGTCAATTCCTTCTCTTCAGCCTCCATCTTGTTAGTTTTGGCTAATGTCAAGGCTTCAGCCAGATTGAACACAAATCTTTCGAAGAGGTTGTCTATCTTTAACGTGCGAGCCTGAAACAGCGGAAGTTTTTCTGGTTGTTCGGCGAGGGAGTCGCCTAACTCATTAGTTTCGATTATGTCTTGTGCAAACACCTTCAGCAGCTCTACAAGCTCTAAGCAGCGAGATTGACTAGTTTGAGGCATGTTGAACGATAATTATTGCCAATGAACTGAATAAATGGCACAATAATTAAAATTTATAATAAATACCTTGGAAAACTTAAATGAGACTCAAACAAAAATAAATAAATAGAGAACGAACAAATAAACAATAAACAATATTTACATGAACTAAGTGAGATTTTGAATCATCAATTGAGATCGAGTTTAACAATACATATATGCAAGAATTGGCCATAACAAATGAACTCGCTTTTATATTAGCAGCAGAGTAATAATTCGATTGAAAGACACAATTTAAATTAAATTTGGATATAAATTTTACGCGTTAAGTTGCGAGAATTATAAAGTTTCGAAAAATGTAAACAAATTCAGTCTTGAAGGTTACTATCACAGACTGTTATATCACAATGCGAACTGTGGCCAAAAGGTTTCTTAATTGCTACCAAAAAATTTTAATTTTCTATTATTAACAAAAATTAATACATTTTTTTTTTTTTTTTTTTTTTTTTAAACGAAATACAGATTTTTCCTTCTTAACAAGATACCACATGAGAATATAAAGTGAAACAAATAACAAAAGATTAATTGATTGGAAGGTAGAACAGAAGATTAGATTATAAATTAAATTTTGCCTTGCTCAAAAAGACGGCAACCTCTTGACCGCTGGGGTCGTCAGAGGGGTTTTTTTCAATATATTGTAATATTACAATATAATATGGGTTCCATACAGAACTGTCGGAACATACAAAAGCCCACATGGGACTATTTTGGACAAAGGTCCTTCACGGGGAGTCCGGTTTACTAACATTCAGTACCTACGGTTACATCACGAATAGAGGTTGAGAAATAGAAATGCAATAATTAAACAATTTTGACACTACCACGGGCAGGGGGGTGTAAACAGGAAGAGTGCAAAACCTAGCACTGCACTTTTTGGACGAAACACGTCGAGGAGTAGCAACAGAGTCATTCCGGGTATGGGCGCCACACAAAGTAAGAAGGAGGAGATCGTAATTGAAACCGCCGGGGTCGGGGCAAATGCAGGGCCTATCACCGCCGCCCCCTCGACCGACCGTCTGGTGACGTGGCTCCTCCTGCTGCAGGTTGGAGTCGTGGCTTTCCAGGTGCTTCGCTGGCTATACAAGAAGCATCAAGAGCGCCATGCCCGTCAGGTCAGGCGAGAGATGCAGATCTCCGTCCTGGATCAGAGTCGGCCGCCGGATGTGTGAAGCTCTCGTCGAAAGTAAGTAGTAGTTTTAAGTAATTTTATTATGCGGTCTTCCTCCTGTTGTCACCCGGTTATCACTCCCTTGACGACTTCTGTTTATGCTTGATCTACTGATATACGCCCTAGGGTCTCCTTCAAGTCTATCCCTTCAATCTCAAGGACACTGTCCTGCGACCCCCGGCGCCGAAGACTCCTCACCTCGTCATCCCAACTGTAAACGTGTCCTCCGGCGTGCATTTCGTCCTTTTTGATTTTAATTTTCAAGTTGGGGGTCGAGGCCAGGAGGGTCCTGCGTATCATCAGTAACTTGTCGATTCTCTTCCTTGTTTCCAAAACCAGGTCTT
The DNA here is from genome assembly GCA_018703685.1 of Orius laevigatus. Taxonomy (NCBI): domain Eukaryota; kingdom Metazoa; phylum Arthropoda; class Insecta; order Hemiptera; family Anthocoridae; genus Orius; species Orius laevigatus. The sequence continues at coordinate 43,900 of JAGWEN010000278.1, forward strand.
GTGAGATCCGTATTGTTCGGCCCTTGAGGGTTCCCGTTTTCCTCAGCACTGCCCATTTTTCCTCCTCGGATGGTAGAACGACCTTCGCTATGCCCGGCTGTTTCGTTTTTAGCCACCAAGTGGCTTTCGGTGACACCGTCAGTCCCATCTCATCGAATAAGCCTTCGACTGCCGTTTTGGGATCGACCTTGGGGTCTAGACCTTTGATGATCAAATTGGCTGCCCTATTTCTGTTCTCTAGATTTTCAATCTTTTTTTCACATGTGGCTACGCGGGCTCGAAGGGCCGAGTTTATCTGTAGAAGCTGTAGAAAGTCCTCTTTTGTGGCCAGGGTGGTTAATTGTTTTTGCATTTTCTCGAGTACCGCAAGTAATTTGTCGTCCGAAGCCATTTTTTTATTCATGAGTTCGTCAATCTTTGCTTGTTTCAGTTTTTCTTTATCACCGGCGGTGGGAGAGGAGAGCTGACGTTTGTTGGGCATTGGAGGGGGACTCAACAACTGCTTGTGTTTGCTCTTTCTGAATAAAACGCAATACAAAAATCTGTTATTTGTACCTGTTTTTTCTCAATTCCCCAAGAATCCACCGATGCGATTTCCACGAAAACTCGACCCGAGGTTCACCAACTCAAACTTTTTCACTATTTCCAAAAACCAAAACGGAAAACGTCCTAAAACCGGTCAAAGAGACCGTAACTGCATGGAGCTCGGATTAGAAGATGTGTTCACCACGGCCGCCTGAACCGGACTCCAAAATTAATACATTATTCTTTAATAACACTAATCGTTTATTTTTAAGCAAAATATAACTTAAATTTCCGCACTAACAATAAATAATCAATTTTTGTAAGAAAATTTTATAATAACTTGGTTAAATAATAATTTTTGATAAACCATAGTCATTGACTAAATTGGGAACTTGAAATTTTGACAATAAGTTCGAAATTGAATTTAGAATTTTCTTCATACCGCATGGGCTGGTTTCGCATGGGCTGGTTTCGATTTTCTTCTTTTATCACGGTTTGGAGGACCAAATGTTCGGGCGATCGGTTCCAATCGGTTGCTGGTTCTCGGAGTCGCCTCAGGAATTTTTCCTTTAATGGTGATTTTCGGGTAAATAATACTTCGGGGTTTTCTTTTTCGTTACACTTTTATTTAAACGGTTGGTTAGGCGGACATTTTTCTTGTTATAATGACTTTCAATTTTCTCGACCGAAAAAGGGGGGAGCTGGCAGCAGTCTTGCCATCCTTATTCTATCAAATTTCCCTTTTCGGCCGAAACAGATATAAATATATAACAACAATGTAGTATCCGTCGAGTCTTTTGAAGAGAATTCCACATCATTTGCTACTTGCTGGGGATCATGCTGGAGGGTAACATCCGATGAGCTGTTTTTCAAAGAAGATTCTACTTCTTGACCCCCTAGATCAATGCTTTCACATCCAAATAGGTCTCCGATATTCAACCAGCTGAAAAATTAATTACAAATATGTATTTTTAAACAATAAGATTATGGTTATTTTCTTACCTTCTTCAATGCCGTCCGTAGTAATAACTCGAGAGGACCTGTACGTGGAAACGATTTCCATCCTGAATTTCAATTGTTGGGGGAAGCGGAACGCTGCCGCGTAGGCTGTAGCCCTGTCTAACTGAAGAAGAACATGGGAACAGTAAAAAATCGGAACAGTAAAAGTTCTAAATCTCGGGTCGTGAACCGATCGACTACCCCTTGCCTCACCACCCTTGGGATAGGGAGCTTGGCTAAGGCTGGGAACCTTCGTTTCCAAACCCCGAAGAAACGCTCCACAGGATTGCGGGTTCGGTGGTGCAATGACTTAACGGAGTCATTATGTAGTTGCATGACCCTGCCAGCCTGCCTACCCTGCATCACGATACCGTCCCTCTTCAAATCGGGCTCCCTCCGACACTGGCGAAAGATTCTGGAATCGTGATTGCTTCTGGGGTACTGAGCCACTTTGCATTATCAGAGCGGTATTCTGGTTAAAAGTCAAAAATGCAACTAAATTTTCCAACTTGTTTTGCTTTACTAATCCTTTAAGACTGACCTCACTCCTCATTGATATAGAACTAGGGATTTTATTTCAATATTATTAACATTATTATTTACATAGGATTAAAACCATGTTTTAACAAGTGGAAAATCTCTTATCTTTCCTAGCGAAAACAACACCAGTCCAAATTTGCACCGGACTAGAGCATTTCCTCCCTAAGCAACGGAGGCAATCTAATTTTAAAAAGTGCTCAATTCACGTGTGGGCTAGGAATGTGCTCAGTTTTCATGTGCTTAATTCACATGCCCATGAGACCGAAAATTATACTACAGTGCTCAGTTCACCACCACCCCCCCCCCCCCACCCCCGATTTATACAGTATACACGCCCAGCGTCACCAAAATAGAGAATTTAGTGAGAGATCTCAAATAGGTGTTGTTTAAAGAATTTATTGCAACTGAATAATTATTTAAATTGAAACATATGATTTTGTATTAATAGCAATGAAAAGTCGACACCAACATGTGACCAAAAATTTCAGTTCAATAAAATGTTCGGACTGAAAACAACTCGAATTTTTATCCTTAAAAAATTCAATTTCGAGAAACTTCTCATTAATTTAACTCGTTTGCAATAATGTTGAAGGTTCACGTCTAATGAAGAAATGATAAGCTCCAGTAATTCCATCAACGAGAATCGATGAAGTCTCTTCGATGGGAGGCTTTGAGAAACTCCGCGAGGTGACCAAGTGACTGCCATTGACGAAGGGTATGTTCTTGACTTGTTTTATTTAATTGAGAAGCCAACACGACTTCCAAGTACCACCAGTCTCATTGTACCTGGGATGTTACCGCAGATAATGCGAATTATGTAGTGCTAACAATTATTTTCGTGATCACCAGAACCCCCTGATCATACGAGGTCTAGGTCAGGAGCCTCCGTCTCACCCGAACCATAAAACCTATCATTCAATAATATTTCTCCTTGTCAAACTTAGCCTCATCGACTCCCACTCCTGGTGCTCCAATTTTGTGAGAGCGTTCGAGGGCCCAAAACAACACATCACGGCAGTAAGAGGACCAGTTGACTACCGTCTGTGAAGCCAATTTTGTCTCTCTCATAAAAGTATCGTGCTTGGGGCGAGGAAGCGTCAAAAACAGGCACACAAATTTAATACCCTAGACACTTCGAATTTAGCTTGGTTGAAAAAAAATGTTTGTATTCATGTGTCTACGATTGTACCTTAATTTTTTTTGTTATCTTTTAATTCTCTCCTCGCTCGTCGACAATGCCACGATATCTCTTTACAATCAAAATAAAAGGAGAACCACAAGTGGGGCAATTAAATGACTTAAGTATCATACCATGATCCGCGAGGTACCTGTCTTAGCTGATGTGATAAAATTCGTCTCTTAGATTTAATGTGCATCCAGAACATACTTGAGATATTATTTCGTACACTTTTGTTTCGTTTGCCATTTTAACTTGAGAGGTCACCATTTCTAATTTTCAAGAACGCCTTATACCCACGTTTGCAACAAAGCCACCTTTTAACAGCGTCATTTAAGATTTTTTGTTTTCTGTATCGAAATCCGTTTTCAATAATATGAAGAACCCCACGTTCACTTTTCATGGATTCCATCTTAACAATTATTATAACGAAAAAATGACCGCTGGGTCTCAATTTGTTTTTTGTCTACAAAGCCCGGGTCTCAATTCACCTCCTCAGGTAGAAAGGATTAGCGGAACTCAGTTCACCAAACACGATTCACTTGTGGGTTAGGAACGTGCTCAGTTCCGATCACACCCCTCGATTTATACACGCCTCGAGTTATTAAACCCCTAGTTTTAAAATTACATATTATGCAACAGGGGTCACCGATATAGGGAATATTAATAAGTAAATAACAACTCGTTTCTTCCGCCAAAGGCCCATACAAAAAGCGAAAAAAAAAAAAAAAAAAAAAAAGCCTCGAGAAGCAGCGGATTTCCTCCGGAAAGGCCTTCCCTAATCCAATCTTTGATGTCCTGAGCCCGGAGCCTCCATCGCACCGACCACAATAGCTTAAATTCCTCTCGAAATAAGGGACAATTTTCAAAGCCTATGGCTCAAATTAAACCACGTGATTTTCACCGCCAAAAGTTCAAATTCTAATATTAATATCATCAATGCCCTAAGAAGTAGCTTCTTCTTCGCATGCGGGCTTGATCTGTTGTCAAATGTGATTTCTCAGTTCATGAGCAGCTCCTATGATCAATTTCGACCATTTCCTGCTGTTATTTTCTGAGATCACGAAGTTCCATTTAATCCTCTCAGGAGAGTCTTAGAACCGCTTTGGCGATTTCAAATGTTTTCTACTATGGTCCTCGCCTGGGAGGACTTAGTATGGGGACCCTTAGCATGGGACCCAAAACATCTTCCGTGATTTGAACTGTTCTTAATGCAGTCTGCGGATCATCAGACATTCAGATCACGATTTTCAACCATCGATTTCAAACCTTAAGGTTCCGAGAAAATCACGAAATTCCATTTAGGCCCCTTAGCCAAGTCCCAGAACCGATTTTGAGATTTGAACTGCTATTAACGATGATCCTCGGCCCCTAGGACCTTCCCGTCACGATTTTCAACCATCTCAAACCTTCAGGTTCCGAGAAAAACACGAAAATGCCCTTTATGCCCTAAGCGAAGTACCAGAACCGCTTGCTCGATTCAACTTTTTATAAACACTTTTTTCGCGAAAAGAGAAAAACTTAAAGAAAAAACATTAAAGAAGGACTCACAAATGAAGTAAATATTTCGGCTCTGACGGCCTTCGTCAGTGAGAGGAATGAAACTGGCGTTGTCCGTTTACTAACGGCTGCGGTGACAAGGTTCACGGTAGGCTTACTCGGTAGATTTTGACACTTTTTAGTTGATAATGGCCTTTTTTGGCAGATTTTGACACTTTTTAGTTGATAAATGTGTTATTAGCCAGATTTTGACCCTTTTTAGATAATGAAAGGGCTAATTTAGCAGATTTCCTTATTCCCTACCCATTTATGGTGAGAATTTGGTGAAGATGGGACCGGTAGCACTTTAACCAACAAACATCAATAACTATCGATCTATTGAGAAATTTGAAATTTCCCTGTAACATTTTTAAGATAATATGTTGAACTTCATTTTTGTAAATTTTTATACAGATCGGACCTTTTTTGTGCTGATGTAGACTTTACTGTTCAAAGCCTTTTTTTAAAAATTAGCGGGAACTTGTGGATCTTTCAAAATTTCGCCGCTAGGGTCAATGCCTTTCATCGTGGGGTTAGAATTCTACGAAAAAAACGACTTTTAATTATAGATTAGCAATAAAAATGGGACTAAATATTCAATTTAGCTCGTAGAATCAAAAATCTTACTTGATTTCTTAAAATTTGTTTTAAAAAATGTCGAAAAACTAAATTTTTACATCTCTTCCCTGATTAAGTCACCACTGATCTGAGGTTATTTCCACGCCCACCTCTATGGGCTTCCTTTTCGTAATGGCTCTCGACCAAGTGAATCTCATTGCCATCATTTCTTCTTTTTCCAAGGTAAATTCTTCTTTATTTTACTTGATATCATCTTTTTCTTATAAATCAACCTTATTGTTATAATTTATGAGGGGTTTTACTAAATTATTTTAACCAAATTTAACGACGTTAATGGATAAAAGATAAAACCAAAATCGCTCCCGAGACTCCACCTTTTTATCTTCCCAAATAACACGTAATTATCTTTTATTTTCGATTCATATTTAGTTTTATTAACATTTTTTTACCAAATCTATAAAATATTTTACAATTTAAAATAAATATTAATAATTTAAAAAAATAAAATGGGTTTTCCACCCAGTTTGTTTTTTTAGGGTTGAACTTTTAAGTTATTTTTAGTTAAAAAAATAAGACCATTTTATAAATTTCGATTTCCCGTGTTTTCTCCGAAACTACTGAACCTATTTTTGATTTCTCAGTCTTGAAAATTGAAGCCTTTGGAGGAAGGTTTTTACTCACTTCCACTAAAATTTTTAACATTCTTTTTTAAACCTTCTTTCATTCAATCTAACTCGGGAACCCACCCATAATTTGGATTCAGGTAGAACCCTATTTTAAGCATTTAAAACATCATGTGACGATTTTTTATGCTCAAAAATGAAATTTAGTACTACGGAAATGATTGTAGTTTGACGGGAATTTTTTTTTTTTTTTTTTTTTTTTTTTTTTTTTTTTTTTTTTTTTGAAAAAAGTAAGTCTTCTTTCACCAGAGGCTTCAATTAAGAATTTTCATCATGTCTCAAAAATTCGTGAGCATAGGATATAAAAGGCTCTTCAAAAAAATTTTTTTCAAAAAAGTAAAAAATCGCACATCATCGGTTTATATGTTTAATATTAAAAAATATTCATTATATCCGGATAAAATCCAGAATAGTGAATCCACGTGGTTTAGCCTTCGACGTTTTTGACTCTCAATCTTTCTTTTCCAATGCAGAGAATATTGTGGGGGATCTCTATAAAATGTGCGTGTTTGAAGAATTTATTGTAACTGAATTATTTAAATTAAAACATATGATTTTGAACTAATGGCAATAGAAAGTCGCCACAAACATGTGACCAAAATTTTATTTACCTAAATAAAATGTTCAAACGGAAAACAACTCGCAAAATTTAATTTCGAAAAACGTCTCATTAATTTAACTCGTTTGCTAAAATGTTTCAGGTTCATGTCTAATTAAGAAAAGCTCCAGGAATTCCATCAAAAAAGGATCGATGAGTACGATATCTTCGATGGGAGCCTTTGAGAACTCGCTGCGAGGTTACCAAGTGACTGCCATTGACGAAGGGTATGTTCTTATTTTTAATACTAATTTTACTTATTCCATACTGAGAAGCCAACACGACTTAGTAGTGCCACCAGTCTTAGTAAGTACCACCAGTCTCATTTCATCTGGGATCTTACCGCAGATAATTGTGATTTGTGCTGTGCTAACAATTATTTTCGTGCTCCCCAGAACCCCCGTCTCACCCGAACCATGAACCCTTTCACTCAATATTATTGATTCATACTAGTTGACAAATGACACGTTAAGAAGGGGTTTAATCAAATATTTTTTACTTAGTAAAAATTGACTTTCGGAACAAATTTCTTGGCTATTTGTTATCCGATCTCCAATTTTTTAAAAATTACCTTCTATCTAGTGTATATTATAATTCTATCGCAAAAAATGAGTCTTAAATGAGTCTGTTCAATTTATCGCATAAATATAGGTATATATATTTTTTTTCTTTATCAGTCCAGAGGGAGCCCTTATTAATTTGGTAGTCTCTTTTTCGTATTCAAATTCTTCTAACATCTCTTTCTATTCTTTTTAGATCATCCTACAATTTTTTTTGTATCTATCAATATTTTGTAGCTAAGGAGCTGAATAAAACAAGCAGTTGGTTATCTAATAGGTTTTTCATGATGAGCATGATGTTGGTCATGAACGCATACGATAGATAACTCTTAACAACATCCAACAACTTATACATAGGTGTACCCTCCGGTTTCATAGTAATCAACGTTTCAGTAACAATTTTCATGAACGGGTAGTAAAGGTCCATCATGACCTTCAGAGGAGGAGGATTTTTCGGATTGACCTTGTAAGAGATTAAGTCTGCTTCAGACTTATAACCGCATGCATTGCTTAGCGTTTTAATACGGCGAATTGTCCACTCAGCTGCATTTTCGGCGGTGATATTTTTAGTGTTTGCCATAACTACCACACAAAATGCATTCTTCACGCTCCCTCATGGTTTTCTCGAACAATTCTTTCGCTTTAATAAAATACGACTCGTATATTTGAGAAAAATGGTTTATCCCTTCGTTGAATGATACATTTACTACGTTTACCTTTGCATTTGCCATCATTGTTTTGTAATCCTTATGTGCGAGTTCTACAAAGACTGTGCTGAACATAAACATGGCGAAGGTCTGACATCGTTACAAAAACCTTCATCACTCTGTTCTGTTAGCAATAAAAATAAAACCAACTTGCTGTAATGCCAAATTATAGGGTTGTCCACCGTGTTAGGAATACAGATATAGATCTCTCGATTCTCTTGACCTGAGAAGATAGTCCCATTTGTGATAATAGCATCAACCGGTTTCGATATTCTCTCAGGATATCTTAGTTGGGATAATTTAGTCGCATTATTGATAACTTCAATTCCAAGGTTTGTGTTAGCTACAGTATTACCTAAGATCCTTAGGACCGGATTTGTCAGAACATAATCATATAGCTTCTCAAAGTAATTCCCTCTTATATCTTTTACTTCATTAGCTTGTTTTTCCAATCCAAGAAGTAAACTCTTCTGGTACGTAGTTCCATAAGATGTTTTTTTGGCGATAACTTGAAAAATATTGGTCTCTTTTTTTAAATCTTTTACTAATCAAATCTACGTGTTCAATCAACTAATTATAGAAATTATATTGATTCCTAATGCTAAAGGTTAACCTTGATTACTACGAATCATAAACAAAAATCTTTAATCAGGTTTTTCAAAAATTTTTATTTATTACGGTTTTGATGTCTCACGGCATTTTCGACCCTCCTTCCTTTTTTTCTATCTTTTTAAGGGAGTCTTTCGCCCTATGAAAAGACGTCGGGGGGTTCTCCATTTCTATTGCCTTAGAACTCGAGGGGGCGTTCGGGGAGGTTTTTCGACTTTCTTGTTTCATTTTTTCGAGTTTTTTTCTGTTTATTTTGTTCAGAGAATTTTTGACATGTTTGAATTTTTTCTCGGCGACGTCCTTTCTCAACCCTTTCCCTACCATACTTTCACCGGCTTTAATACTTCCTCCCATGGTAGAGTTGGTTTTGGCTTCCAATTTCTCTTTTACTACTTCCTTTTTCTTTTTTGTAAATAGTGTTTTGGCAGAATAAACAGAATTTGAAATATAATATTTAAAAATTTCAAGTTATTCAAATAAAACAGTTTTACAAAAATAATGTAATGGAAGAAGTGATCCCAATAATTCTTTCAATTTGGTGGCAATTACTTGTCTAGTAAATCAACCATCTCTTCACCGCCATCCCTAAAATAAATAAATTAACAACACTATTTGATAACTAAGAAGCAAAGTAATGATTACCGCATTCCAACGTCATCATGAGATGAAGGACATAGCATTCGAACATCATCACTATCAAACATAGTCATAGGCATTTCAGTATTGAACCTTTTGACTCAAACTGAAATAAAAATATTATAAATTAAAAGAGTTTGAAATTTCACTCATCCCACATCATCTTCGAACAACCTGTAAGTTTAAAAAAGTCGGGATTTTTTTCCAGGTAGAATGTATATTATAGTGACATGACTAATAATGAATAGAAAGAAAATCTTTAATTTATGAATCTGATTTATTTGGTGTCTCTGTGTCTTTTTGTTCGTTTTCTTCCTTTTTGTTCCTTTTCTTCTTCTTGTTTTACGTCTTCTTTTTTTGGCTGTGGTTTCGGCAGTTTTGCGGCTGCTGCCGCTTCCGCTTTTTTCTTTTGTTTTTCTGCCTTTTTTTCTTCCTTTCTTTTCTTTCTTAATTCATCTAGAGAATCTTTAACCCGTCTAAAACGTTTTTCGGAAAAATGTTCTTCTTTGTCCTTTTTATTAAGCTTTTTGTTGTCCATTTTTGTCCTAAAAAAAGGGTATTTTCTCGTTTAAAAAAAAAAAAAAAAAAAAAGTTCAAATCTGACTAATAAAGTGTCTTTCCCTTCCCGGAATAATCAAAATCAAAATAGGCTGTTCATTTTATATTAATATGTACTAACTATGTATGTACTAATATTGTTGCCTACTATCTCAGCTCTTATAATAATACATTTTTTAACTTTCTCAAAGAGAAGATATTGTATTAATGTCAGTATCCGGTTTTTGGGGAGGGGTCCTCAGGGGGTCAAACTGACTTTTCATCTTTATCGGACATGACTTTGTCTGTGGTGCCGGCCGTCCGTCCGTCGCCTAGATTATCCCCAACACCTCACGGCCACAATTTCCACAAAATCTTCCTTTCGTAGTTATCTTGACTTGTTAAGTCTTGACTTGTAAAGTTAGAGAAAATTTGGAGAACATTAGACTAATAGAACCTCCATAAATACATCATAATTATCTAATTACATACCTAGCATTTAATATTTGAACTGTTTTGGATCAGCTATTTCAAAGTAACTGGTTCGTACCTCGTGGTCCAACTAACCGACTTTAGCGTGAAAATTCGCTGAATCGTAAAAAAGGACCGGTATATTTTATACAATCATCGAAAAAAGTAAAAAATGGACCCTAAATATAGGATAAAGTCATAAAAAGCTAAGAAAATAATTTAATATTACAATATTACTACCTAAATTAACTCCCTTATACGCTCAAAAAAACCGAGCGGGAATAGAGGTTAACCTTAAAAATGAAAATGGATTGAAATACAAAATATTTTTAAAACTTTACCTGAATCTAGGTAAATGTAATTAAATAATTAACTGTATTTAATGAATATTACTTAATAACATGGTTAAATCTAATAAAAATGAATATAAACTTCATAAAAACTACGATTTTCACTCACAGAAAGGTATCGGAGATAGTCAGAAGAAAAACGGCCTAAAAATTAAAAAGCCTCGAGGCAGCCTCGAGAAGCAGCGGATTTCCTCCGGAAAGGCCTTCCCTAAGCCTATCTTTGATGTCCTAGTTTCCCCCCGCCAGCGCCTAGTTTGCCCTAGTTTGCCTTGATGTCCTAGTTTTCCGAGGAGAGTCCCAGAACCGCTTAGGCGATTTCAACTGTCTTCTACTATGGTCCTCGGGCCATAATATATTTCCGTCACCATTTCCAACCATCTCAAACTTTCCGGTGTCGAAGAAATCACGAAATTCCATTTTGGCCCTATAGCATGGGTCCCAGAACATCTTCGGTGTTTTGAACCGTTCTTAATACGGTCTGCGGATCATCAGACATTCCCATTACGATTTTCAACCATCTTAAACCTTAAGGTTACAAGAAAATAACGAAATTCCATTTAGGCCCCTTAGACAAGTCCCAAAACCGATTTTGAAATTTGAACTGCTATTAACTATGATCCTCGGCCCCTAGGACTTTCCCGTCACGATTTTTAACCATCTCAAACCTTCAGGTGCCGAGAAAATCACGAAAATGCCCTTTATGCCCTAAGCGAAGTACCAGAACCGATTTCTCGATTCAAGCCATTTTCAATAGGCTTCTACCTGGTGAGACAAAAGCTCTAAATACCAAGTCTCGTTTAATTCAAACAATCCTAGCTCGAGTTATCGCGTCGGTACATATATATATAAATATATATATAAATTTATATATATATATATATATATATATATATATATATATATATATATATATATATATATATATATATATATATATATATATATATATATATATATATATATATATATATATATATATATATATATATATATATATATATCGCCAACTTTGGGAATGACCTATATTTTCGTGATCAGGAGATCGTCCTGATCACGAATATATAAGCCTCTAAGCCGAAAGCCGCCGTGAGGCCGGCCCCAATAGCCTGCTTTCCTCCGGAAATCCGCTAAAAGAAAACGCATTGTAAATTTTCCAAAAACTTTAAATTTTTTAACAAAAAGAATAAAGAAAAAAAACAAATACCTGAAGATTCGAGAAGAGAGACGTGAGACTTGAAGACCGAAACGTGGCCAAAAAAATTGGAAATGAGAATAATTTATTGAGTAGGTAATGAAAATGGCGCTGGGAAAACCAGTGTGGCCAACATCCCAAGCAAATTAAAGCATTAGGTTTAGTATTTACCTGAGAAAAGACCAAATTTGCGTGTCCTCTATTATTGAGGAATCCGTAGTCATCGCTTTGAGATTTTGAATGCGCTCGTTCATTTTCTTTTGTTTTTGATTCGGTTGAAGACAAGGCATGTCTCTCGTTTATGGCAGTAAACTCAATTTTAAAACTTTGAGTGTTGGTGACTTCGTTTAAAAAATTTTGGTCTTCTATTTCTTCCAATTAGAAATTTACCCTAAAATTTAGAATTGGCGCACCATAAAAAATGAAAATTTGGCAAGAATTGATTCAAATTACGTCATTAGTTTTTTAATTTTGGTTAATTTTTTTTTTTTTTTTTTTTTTTTTTTTTTTCCAAAGAACCAATATTATATAATTTTTTATCTATAGCTGCTTTCCACTTAGCACGTTCTTCATTATGTTTACATTTATGTTACACATTTAGTATTTGATTTGATTTGGTACCTTTTAAAAAAATGTCCCATCGACTAATACCTTTCTTGGTAATTACGAATTTATGTTTGTGATGTCGTCTATTTCATTTTATTCCGTATTTCGTTTATTCCGTTTATTTTATTCTGTAGCCATTAAATTGTCGTACGCAAATCGACTAAAGCAGCCTGGAGTACGGGACAGTTGGGCATAACCAAAGGTTTGACTGCCCGCTGTGGGGATTTCGGCTGTTTTGGGCGCCTCTTGCCCGATTGTGGTGCTCCCATCGCATTTCGCATGGACTATGTAGCATTGTCCCTACTTACCTCTCCGGCCTCTTAGTATTGCTGCGGACCAGGTATTCTGTCTGGCCGTGACCGCCCAATAGTGAAGAATAGCCAGTGCGAGCTTTTATCTGGTCGACGGAGGCCTTATTCATTCAATAGTAATGTATTTTTACAAATTTTTTTACACTGTTTTTTATTTAGTTCGTTTTGGTCGATGGAGGCCTTATGTCGTAAAGCCGCTGAGGTGCATGTCGGGTCGAGTGGGCTTCTCGTCGAGTTCATCTTGACGTATCTTTATGCTAGTCGTTGCATTTCTTAGCTCGTCGTCTATCGGCACTTCCGCTGACTGCTGACGATCTTCACATGAGGCACACGTTGAAGGGACGTCTTCGTTTTCTAGCTTTTCTCATATCTGTTCCTCTTTCCGCTTCATCTTTCTTAAAATATGTGATATATAATAATTTTCAAAATTTAATTAAGTTTTCCACATTAAGGTTCTAATGCAAATTCAAATAAAGAAACTTGCAAAGTTTCCGTCTCCAGACCACAAAAAGAATGCTATGGAAAAATAATGAGCGGATTATATAGTCAAGTCAATAGATTTTAAAGGGAGAAAGAAAGAAAGAAAAGAAAAGAAAAAAAAATTAATAAATAATAATAAAAAAGTAAAAAAAAAAAAATAAATAAAAATAAATAAATAATAATAATAAAAATTACCGAAGCGATGAAAAGAAAGAAAACTCGGCTACCTACTACCTTCTCAGTTCTTCTGAGAATTTAATTAGTTGTCTGTAATGAAATAAACAGATCAATTTAAATTATGCTTAGATCTGTTTATTATGGTTCATCATATCCTGTAGGGACGCGGATTTAAGAAGACGGTCACCATTTACCTTCTTGTTGCACTGAAAAATGGACAAGCGTATAAACAAGGCTTCTGGAATCTGAATTGCATCTCTACGTTCATGTATGTGGATCGCCTTTAATTGCTTTATACAATGCAAGATGAATCATCGTTAGCAGGGCGACGAAATTTTGACAGAAATTGAAAATCAAGATACTTCCTCTCTCGTCAAGAATATAATGCAGGATCTCTTACCTTGTCTCCGCTCACGAATTACTGGATCGCCCTCTGTTAACCCTTGAATCGACTAAATGCAAAGGAAGCTCCGCATACATATTTCCGACGGAAAGCATTGAGGTCGGCCTCGCAGATTCTTTCGACTAATTGATCTGCAAACGGAGTGGTACCTTTTTAAAAAAGGTTAAATTTTTATCTATTATAAAGCAGAACCAGCGTTCCATTCTGCCAGTATGTAATGTTATATGTACTTGTTGTTTCGTTTCCTTGGAAGGATTATGTAAGCATCTACCAATACCAATAGCACGAGACGTTCAAATGTTGTGATCTCAATAGAAAATACGTCATAAGTTTTCGTCAGCCATTCTAGCGATGAAACTTGTCGCTGTGTTTTCAATCTCATGGCTTGACCTCACCGCCTTCTTTTAACTGTTAATCTGCACCAAGTTTCTTGTAGCTGCGATTTAAAAAAAAAAAAATTCTTTAAAAAAATTTATTATTATTATTTAAAAAAAAAAACCCTTAAGAGATCTAATTGCTCTTACTAATATATCCAATCATTTATTTTGTGATAGCATCAATAAAAAAAAAAAAAAAAAAAAAAAAAAAAAAAAAAAAAAAAAAAAAAAAAAAATATATATATATATATATATATATATATATATATATATATATATATATATATATATATATATATATATATATATATATATATATATATATATTAATCGTTGCACTATGACATCAACGTATACATAAATTTTGCATTAAACCAAAAATGTGGAGTAGCTTGCTAAATTGTGACCACTGAATTAAAACATCTCGTTGCCTTAAGAGAATCTCTTCTATAATATTATGGTATCTCGGCTTTGTCACCCTTCGTAGGTGTCACCCTTCGTAGGTGTCACCCTTTGGCTTAGTCTTATGTATTTTTGGAACCTTCAACCTTAACATAAACAACCTTAACATATTATTTGGAATCGTCCCTGACGGAATTCGATACAAACCATTTTGGACTCCCCAGCTGTTGGCCTATGCAAAAGTTCGAACATTTTAAAAGCCTTAAAGTTATTCGGATGCTCTATTTTTCGTTAGTTCAAAGCATTTTTGACTATTGTTGTATGGTATAGTTTCTTTAAAATTGGTGGTACTTTTGATTCTGATAATCTCAACAAGCTTTGTTTAGATTTTAATCTTTTTTCCCCTAATGATCGTTTTATTTTTCTTTCTGTCTGCTTTGTTTGGAAACTACTTCATGGAAAACTAAATTGCCCTGAATTCGTTTTTTTATTCCTATAAATGTCCCCACTGCAACCACCCGTCATCCTCTTGTCTTCCACATTTAACCTCGGTATGTTATGGTGAAAGGATTGTGGTTTTCTTCGTTCTCCTAAAAAAATTGTATGAGCAGAATTGCCACCAATGATGGTTACCATTGGCGGTGCCGTCACTTCTTCTTCACCATCGTCATCATCGGCATGATCAACTTCTTAAGCCTGCTGACGTCCCCGCTCTTCCTCAAACGATTTTATGAGGTCGGGGCATCTTAAATTTTCCTCCAACTCCCTACTCAAATAAAAAGGATCGCCCCTTCTCAACATCCTTCATTGAAGTATTGCGCGGAGACTGATACCTTTCTAATACAGCTTACACATGCCCAATGCGGTCCGTCCTTTGTCTTTTGTGGGTAGGATTTGATAGCTTTATTTTTCCTTGTTAAAAAATGAATGTTAAAATATTGTTAAGAAATAAAGTCTTATTCCTCGCGACGTCTCTTTAAAATGCTTGTAGTGGTATTGCGAAGTTCATCATCATGCGGCACCTTCCTTAGCCGCTCGGGATCGTTCATGACTGCTTCAGGCTCTATCCTCACTCTATTCGCCGCCGTTGAAGAAACACTTGTCGGAGGTGCGGGGGTTTCTTTCTTCTCTACTTTTCCTAATTAATGTTCGTGATGTCGTCTATGTATTTGATTTTATTTTATTCCGTATTTTCGACTGTAGCCATTAAATTGTTGTAGGCAATTCTACTAAAGCAGCCTGGAGTAAGGGACAGTTGGGTATAACCAAAGGTTTGACTGCCCGATGTGGGGATTTCGGCTGTTTTGGGCGCCTCTTGCCCGATTTTGGTGCTCCTATCGCATTTCGCAGGTCTTTTGTATTTGTCACCCTTCGTAGGTGTCACCCTTTGGCTTAGTCTTTTGTATTTTTGGAACCTTCAACTTTTTTGTTTTGTTTTATATATTTTTTTTTCAATATATTATTTCGAATCATCCCTGACGGGATTCGATACAAGCCACGTTGGACTCTCCAGCTGTTGGCCTATGCAAACGTTGGAACATCCCGTTGTCTTTGGGATTATAGGACGTTTGCATCCTCGGGGTCAACGTCGCGGTCACCAGTTAAAGCGGAAGTTCTCTATTTGAAGAAACTTACTTCTTTTTTCCCTGACGAAGGGTCTCCCTTCCAACTAGGGAGCGGTGGCGGAGAATCCACCTCTTCCATGCCTTAACAGCTACTTTCAGCTTATTTCGTACCGTCGAGTTAAAGATTCTGCAATTGCTCTCTCTTTGAAATACTTCAGAGCGCTTAAAGTATTAAATTTTTTGTCGAACTTGCGGAGCCTGAAACGGCAAATAAACATGTTTACCTTCCGTGTTGATAAGAAATGCCTGGGTAGAACAGGGCTGAACTCTTTCCCTTATTTTTAAATTGTCCATGAACATTGGCCATACGTCCTCCACAGACGTATGCCATCGAGGTCGCGGATGGTTTATGCCTTTCGACACCAATGATTCGCAAGTCATCCTTTAAGTAATGCCTCGCTTGCTTTACCTCGTTCTTTCTGGCCTATGTTTTTAACGCATGCTTCTTCCTCGGATACTTTCCTACAAGCTGGAAGGAAGCAAAGATCATATACTTTAAAAAGCCTAACAAACCACCAGCATCTCCATCTAGTTATAGACCTATAAGCCTCCTTAGTGCGACGTCTTTCATGTTAACTACTTTTAATCTAGTTCCGTTCTTATGTGTAGATTTTAAGACAGATTTACTCCTAAAAGTAATTTATTTTATTATTATACAATTAATTAATTACAATGTTTTCTTACCTAAAAGTAAATCGGAAATTTACCGTACTTGCTAGGACTCAGCGTTCTCCCGTAGCACCACTAAATTTATGACACAATGTGAAAAAATTGGCCATTTTTCAAAGTTCAAAGCCTTCCCACTTCCAAACCATAAAAGATAGCGAAATTTGACTATTAGTATTCGTACTTCGTAATTTTAATACCTTTAAAATAAGGCACATCCGGACTTGCTAGGACTTGTCGTTCTCCCGTAAACCTTGGACGGAGATCCTCCTTTTTTAAATAATCGCAATAGGTCGTAAAATTGGCCGTGGAGGTCTCCTGAAATTCAATTGATGGACAGATCGTTGAAATGCTAGAGAAGATTATGATGATCCTTACAGCATATCTTTATGGGAGCTTTTATTTCGACAAGCATTGGCTGTGAGAGAAATACTGCTCTCGCTCTCATACGAAGCAATTGAATTTCGTTGATCGGCAAATTTATATTATTCATTCAAATTTATATTTATTTAATTCACGGGAACATAAACCAATTACGGCGCATGCGCCACGGTTGAGCGTCAAGGGAGGGGATCCTGAGATTGGTTGAATTCAAGCCCGGAGACTCAGGTTTCGCTCGTGAAAAATACCCAAGTTACAGGCGTGTCACTCCCCTCTATCGGAAATTCCCTACACTTCTAGCTCCGGAGGCGGAGCCGATTCTCTCCGCCCACTTGTCTTTGATTCGTTGAAAAACCCGCGTGATTCAAAATTTGTTGAGATAAGTCTTTCAATGATAACTAAAGATTGAATCATCGGAATTGATTCAAAATTTGCATACTTATGTTCTATGTTATGTGGAGCGCATTTCACTAAACAATTCTTTTAAAAGTTAAAAAAAAAAAATTTAAACATTTTTTTTTCTACTACAAAGATTTATTGCTATTACAATAAGTTTAGTGGAATGCGCGGAGAAATAAATAAACTTCATTTTGAAAAAAGTCCGGTCTAGATCGGATCATTTTTCCATGAGCTATCATTGAAAAACTGTTTTCACGGCCCCTTAAAATCAATATTATGTTCTGAAAAGTTTTAATCTAGTTCCGTTCTTATTTGTAGATTTTAAGACTAGATTTACTCCTAAAAGTAAATCTGTCTTAAACAGCTACTTTCAGCTTATTTCGTATGTTTGTCGGTTTCGAACATGGTATCATAATTAGTGATGACTGATGACCTCCCGCCAGTCTGTTTTAAGTGCCGGCCCCGTTTTGTGGTATGCGTATGTCATCAGTCAAATGAGGTTCGAAACATAATTCGCAGGGCTACGCGTATTCGACTCCCTTGTGAAGAATTCGGTCAATATTCTTTCGACGTTTGATTTTTTGTAAATTTGTCGACCGATAATCGTATTTATTCTTTTTCTGAAGGACTGAGATTGCTAGTAGATAATCAATACATAATAATAAAATGAACTCAAAAAGCAACATAATGTTCTTCTTCGGCCGACACCTTGGTCGTAACTACAACTCTTACCTTAGGTCTCGTGGACCTCCGTCATGAGTTTTTTTAAGTTCTCCGTTTTAAGGAACTTTAACTTCTTTTCTCCCCGAAGAAGGGTCTCCCTTCCAACTAGGGAGCGGTGGCGGAGAATCCACCTCTTCCATGCCTTAACGGCTACTTTCAGCTTATTTTTAATGGTCGAGCTCCAAGACTCCACAATTGCTCTCTCTTTAAAATACTTCAGAGCGCTTAAAATATTGTTTGCATAATTTTTTGTTGAACTTGCGGAGCCCCCTGTTTGCTCGTATCTAAAGAGAAGAATAAATTAATTATTGCAATGTGAACCACAACAAAAAACAAACAAAAAACAAAACACCAACCGATTATACAAAAAATAAAGAAAAAAAAAAAAAAAAAGATTAGTCAATAGTAACAAATTAATATCATACGTTTGGAGGAACTCGAACATGGGATCATAATTTATTAGTGATGACCTCCCGCCATTCTCTTTTAAGTGCCGGCCCCGTTTTGTAGTAGGCGTAGGTCATCAGTCGAATGACGTTCGATACATAATTCGCAGGTCTACGCGTATTCGACTCCCTTTTGAAGAATTCAGTCAATATTCTTTCGACGTTTGTTTTTTTGTATATTTGTCGACCGATAATTGTATTTATTGTTTTTCTGAAGGACTGTGATTGCTAGAAGAAAATCGATACATAATCATTAAAATGAACTCAAAAAGCAACATTATGTTCTTCTTCGGGCGACTCCTTGGTCGTAACTACAACTCTTACCTTTGGTTGCACCCGTTCCCTTGGTACTGGATTCTGCGTACTGCTTTTTCCGATTCGTTTTTCATTGAGTCATTTTCGTTCACGATGGCAGCGGCAGGCTCCC
Organism: Orius laevigatus; assembly: GCA_018703685.1. Taxonomy (NCBI): domain Eukaryota; kingdom Metazoa; phylum Arthropoda; class Insecta; order Hemiptera; family Anthocoridae; genus Orius; species Orius laevigatus. Next base: position 63,025 of record JAGWEN010000278.1, read on the forward strand.
GCATTACGTCTTTCAAAATTGCATCTGGTTTGGAACCATTTGGGATTATTTCGATCCCACATTTTTTTTTAAACTATAGAGCTGGTTTGATACTATCTCCATCTCTCTTTTAACGAAGCACTCTGGGATCCGGGTGACCGCGATTTTTCTCGGGTCGACTTGGTCGGCTATCTGTAAAACCATATGATGTGCATATAAGATGACAACTTTTGGTATCAATTTTCTTACTTCCTTGTGGGATTCGATTATGTATATGGCTTTCTAATGCCGACTTGAATCTTTTTCCAAAATAGGGTCACGGCTTAACTGCACCTCTTTTTTTTTATCTCTGACAGCAGAGGATCTAAAGGTGCAATCTTTCGTTGTACTATAAAAGCATAAAATTTGATAACAAGTAGGAAAGACTTTTAGTACCAAACGGTTCATTATCTGGTGGTACTTCTCTCTTGTCTGCATCCGGAATAATGCTGTCACCGGTATCATCACCTTCAACGGTGGGTGATTTTTTGGGTTCACTTTATAGGCTATCAAATCTGCTTCGGATTTGTATCCACAAGAGTTGCTCAAGGTCTTGATTCTTCTGATTGTCCATTCTGCAGTATTCTCAACAGTAAATTACATGATGTCTCTAGTCCCATTTTTCTCTCTTGAAGAGCATTGTTGTTTACTTTGTTGCTTAAATTTCTTTTCGGAATGCCATATACATAATTAGTTGGGTTGTTAAAAGGCTTTTCGCTTAACCAATTATTAATAATGTTTTCAACATTTTTATAAGAGCTTGACGGATTTCGGTAACCCGCGCAAATGTGAATGTTTCCGCTTGGGAGAGGAGATCGTTGATCAGGGCACATAAAGGGTCTCTGAAAAGAATAAAATTGATCAATGAATGAAAATAAAAGATATAAAAAAAGGGTAAGATATAAAAAAAAAGAAAAGAAAAGAAAAAGACAAACTTACGGTGGTTTCTTGGGTGTATACATTTCGGCATAAACCCCACTCGGCCTACTTTCAACATAACCGAATCTGGGCCTAAAAAATTCGTCCGAAATTATGCCGAGTGGGGTTTAGGCCCAAACGACTGAAAATAGAGCAAAATATAAGCCTTTTTTTGTTAATTTAAAAACGTTGGAACAGTCGTTTGGGCCTAAACCCCAGTCGGCATAATTTCAACATAACCGAATCTCGGAATAAAAATTTCGGATTAAATTATGCCGAGTGGGGTTTAGGCTCAAACGACTGAAAATAGAGCAAAAGATAACTTCTTTTTTTTTTTTTTAATTTAAAAACGTTCAGTCGTTTCGGCCTAAACTCCACTCGGCCTACTTTCAACATAACCGATTCTCAGGCGAAAAAAGGGTTAACGACAATGAGATTGGTAAGGGGGGACTCTGGTTCCTCGATGTAGACACTCGTACAGTTTTAACTCGGTGATTCACCAACGGATAGCGCTTAGATGGAATATATTATAGATTTCAACCGAAAAAGGAAAGGGTTAAATTTAATTTGCATATCGTTTATTTTTAATAGCATCATCATCATCAAGCTCAAAAACTTATATTTTGACTCACTGTGGGGCCGCGAAAGCCTGGATTTCGGGCTAATCGGGTGGTTTATGGCATAGGGTAGCAGGATTCGAGAGGAGCTCCGTTTTTACGATTTTCGCTCTCCTCCTCTCTACAGCGGTGCGTTTCGTCTTTGCCCTCATCAACATGGCTCTTATTTTTTGAAAGCTGAATCTTTCTACCCCTCCCGGCTACTTTCGTCTTCCTAATTTGCATAGTTTTAACAATATAATTTTACGGTAGTAGAAGATTAAAATAATTGTTCTATGATTTCTAGAGCCATAATTTGGTCATAATTTGATATTAACACTCCTAAAGACCAAATTTTTTATAATTTTTTTTTTCTTTTATATTTTGATTGAGTTTGAGCCCATTTATGGTCAAAAATTCCTCATTTATAGGCGATGTAAACTTAGTTAGAATCAATTTTGCATTTTAGTATATCTTACTTAGAATCGAATAAATTCGATTCGCCCGCGAATGTTTCGATTTTTGAACCTCCCTACTGAAGTTTTATCCTAAATTGATGAATTATTAGTTTCAGAGAGCTTAATCTTGTGTTTTATCGGCATATTATAGAACAAATGATGATGAAATTACTTCTTTGGTGGTTTAAGACAATCCTTTACGGTTTAAATTAAGATTATACTAAAAGTTCGATCGAGAGTGTACGGTCACCCAAGAAATGCTGAGTCTTGACCCATCTTCATCGTAAAGCGAGTATATTAGGACAAAAAAGTTCTAATAAGAAAATAAGTCAATTAATAGCTTCTTATTCAGTTTTCCCTATTTATTTCGATCGATTAGACAAGGAAATAGGTATGTAGTTTAAAGCTGAATTTTTCACTAGAGAAGCGATTGCATTTCAGAAATCCCGGCTTTCGCGGTCTTTTATTATTATGATTAGCAACGACTTATTTTTTGAGATTTTTTAAGTTCAGAACTATCAATTTGAGTTCTAATAAGTATTCTTATTTAAGTATCGTCATTGTATCTTGAATTTTTCTCAAAGTAATCAAGATTTTTATGAAAGTTAACGGTATCATTCCTTATCAGTTATCATTTATTAACAGGGTAATACTATTAATTGATCTGTTTCGGCGGATTTTATAATTAATTTAATTAACATTAGAAATCATTAATAATCTAAATTAGCTCCCTTCTACTTGTGGTTTAAAGGAACAACTCCGTGAATTCAAAACGGGGGGCCCCTCCGCGATTTATAATAAAAACGAAAAATAAAGCTTGTATTTAACCCAAGAATCGATGATCATAACAGAATCACCCTATTTTAAGCTCGACCAAATTAATTCATCCCGTGGAATAATTAAATAAATATCATATTTGAGCGAACTTAATTTGAAATAATTGGCGCCAAAATTTTGTTTCCATTAATTCACAATTTGATGGGTTCTTGACGCGGTGTAAGGGCCAAAAACGGGTTTAAAGGCTCCATTATTCTTTATTTGAAAAAATTTGGCCAAAAATAAACTTCTAAAAACTCATTGTTCAATAGAATTAAGTTTTCGAGATCTCCATGTTTCTCGCTCCCCAGTTCACCAAATCGGAAATCGCGTTTTGATTTTTTTAAAGTTGAATAACTCCAAAACCACGCAGCCCACGCCAACAATCACTAAATACAAAGTTGTAGATTTTTGAATTTTCTACCTAAAAGAACTTAATTAGTATGATCGTTAAACGAACTAGTAACGAATTATTGACGAATCAAGAAACTACGTTTTTTAGGCCAATGACCACGAAATTTAAATTTATAGATCTCTTGATTTGGGGCATAAAATATTATATAAATTTTTTCTTAGTGACTTTTAGTTTCGCTGTAGAACCAAAAAAACCTTGTTGGGTGTATAAAGATGTGTTTTTCGATTTTCAAAAAAAAGAACTTTATTTATTTATTTTTTTTCTGTGTGACTTTTAGGTAAGAAGTTAGACTATAATAACCGATGTTTTGTCCAGTCTCGCTCAAATTTTTGAGTTGAGAAATTTTATTGGAAAGCTTTTATGTACAGGTATAATAATTAGCGAATTTTAGGTCAAATATACAGAATAGTTTTTTAAAATTCGTATGCAAATGTGGTATCATTTTTTTTTTTTTTTTTTTTTTTTTTTTTTTTTTTTTTTTTTTTTTTTTTTTTTTTTTTTTTCATCTTAACACAGTACTCAATGTTATAACTTATAAGAAAAACGGCATGCTAAACTTCATAGTACTGGAAACAATAAAAAAATTGTTATTTAATTAGATGTAACATTATATGTGTAAGGACCAGTAAAACGTGGATTTATTTTCACCTTTAAGAAACATTTTATTAGTACATGAAAATATATAAACAAACAATTTACCTTTAAGAAAATAAATTAACACGAATTTACATATATCGAAATAAGCGAAATTAAACGAACATGAGGTTCAACAAATATAGTACAAATAGACTAATAGATAAACGGTAGCCGAGTGATAAGCGTGGAGCGCTTCAGTCGGCTCGATCACGAACCATTCTAAATGGTACATATGGCGAAGTGAGGATAACAACTCACTTACACCTACCCCCCTGAGACCTTAGCATAAGGGGTGAGCTTCGAAGAATGAAAGAAATTACTTAATTGTCGTCGGCGACCAGTCGATACTTCAAAAAAAGTGGAGGAGATCCGACGAATGATCTTGAAAGGTCCAGTCCGAACACGATCTAGTTTGCCTCGATTCAAACGATGTCCATTTTCGACATAGACCATGTCCCCTGGGCGAAAGTCATATTCCTTCCGATTCTTGTCAATCCGTGCCTTATTCGCTTCAAAATTCCGTGTCGAATTAAAAAACGCTCTTTTCCGGTCGTCATCCAATGTGTCAGAATCATCTTGAAGTGGAGAAATTTGCAGTCGCTGTCCAGTTAATAAATATTCCGGCGAAAACTGAGTCGAGCTATGAACCGTCTTATTGTATTGAGCCACGCAGTCCTGTGCAATAGACGACCAAGCTCTGGTATCTCCAGAATTTATCTGACACCTAATCCGATTAACTAACGTCTGGTTAACTCGTTCGTTCATGCCATTAGAACTGGCGCAATTAATCGAAGTAAAGACGATCTGAATCCCCAGCGTCTCTAAGTAGGCCTTGAACTCCTCTGAATCAAGTCCTGTATACCGATCGGCTAAAAGTATCGCAATCTGGTCTTTCTGAGATAAGGAATCCACCAACTTAATAAAATCACGGGCTGTTTGCTTCGTAGACGTGGATACCCAAACATATCGCGTAAAATGGTCAATTAAAATATGCAAGTATCGCTTAGGTGATCGATTTCCACCGAACCCACCAACCGTATCGATGGACATAACTTCGAACGGGCGAGTAGCAGGACCTAATCGAGACAGCAACCCAATGGCTCGACCTCGTCGCATTTTATTCTCCATGCAAATGGTACATTGATCGTAGCAGTCTCTTACCATACGATCCAAACTCTTAACGTGGTAGTAAGGCCGAATAGTCGCTACCATCTGCGGAGGACCGATGTGTCCAAATTCTAAATGCACTTTCTGTATAAGTCGTTTTCCAAGATCCTGGGATATGCAAATTCTAGGCTTATGACGCCAATCTTGATAATAAAGACCATGGCGAGTCTTAAGTTGGTTGTCCAATCGAAGTTCCTCTTCATTCTTCTTCTGGTCTGCCAATATCTCTGAATATTCCACCATGTTAGCGGTTTTGATCACATCGGTATCCTCAAAATACTCCAAAACAGGATTTCGAGACAATAAGTCGGCTAAGATATTGTCTTTACCGGGCTTGTAGACAATTTTAAATTGAAATTGGGATAAATAATGGATGAGGTCACCCAGACGTTCATCAGTACGGGCTTTCGTACGCAGGTTTTCCAGAGGCTTATGATCGCTATATACCACAAACTCACGTCCAATTAGGTAGAATTGCCAATACTTAATAGCATCTTTGATAGCTCGACATTCCAAATGGATCACTTCCATTTTCCTTTCCGTGGCAGACAGCTTACGCGAAAAATAAGCAACTGGGTGCAAAAGACCATCTGTATGCGGCTGTTTTAGAGCAGCCCCTATCCCCTGATATGAGGCATCAGTTTCAATAACTACCGGTTTCGAAGGGTCATAAATGGCCAGAATAGGCGCAGAACACAAATAGTCTTTGACGGATTGGAAACAATCTTCACAGTCTTTCGTCCAAAGGAATTTAACATCTTTTCTCAACAGACGATGAAGGGGCTCGAACTTCATAGCACTATTTTGAATATATTTCGAATAAAAGTTAATTGTGCCCAAGACGCTGCGAACACCAGATTTGTCGGATGGGCGTCTCAATTTCTTTATCGCAACAAGATTTTCATGAGCAGGAGAAACACTATTCTCAGAAATAACATGTCCCAAATATTTCACTGACTGCATTCCAAAAACGCATTTCGACAACTTTAATTTAAAACCTTCCTCCGATATCACTTGTAGGAATTTGTCAATGTGTCGTACATGTTCATCCCAAGACCTCGAGAAAATCAGAATGTCATCTATATAGTTAACGCAAAAGGTGTCTAGGTTGTTACGACGAATAATGTTGGATAATATACGCTGGAAAATCGCAGGCGAAGATTTCAGTCCGAAAGGTAGAACCTTAAATTCGAATTTCCCAGATCTGGTAACAAATGCCGTCTTTTCTTGATCTTCTTTCTTCAATCGCACACACCAAAAAGCCGAGTTGATATCGAGGGTAGTGAAGTATTTACAATTCACGACCTGATCTATTATCTCTTGAATCGTAGGGAACGGCTGACAATCAGGCACAAGCAATTTATTAAGTTTTCTAAAATCGATGCAAAGTCGAGTCCTCTTACCGTCCTCCTTCTTATAAGCCAGTGTAACCGGGGCTGCAAAAGGTGATTCAGACTCCTGAATCAGATCGGCTTCCAATAACTTCTTCACTTGCGACCTAATTTCTTCCTCATCGATAAGAGAACATTTATACGGTCTAGAATTCACATATTCCTGACGGATTAACCGGATTTCCGCTTCTTTAGAGCGTACCCTTTCCACATCAAATTTATTCTTCGCAAATTTATGCCTATATTTTAACATCAGTCTCAAAATTTCTTTCTGCTTACCTCCGTCATCAATATGGACAATCTTCTCCTTAAAGTCCTCAATTATTCCAGCTCCCTCACTCAAATTAATCTCAAGTTCTTCTGTAGTATCTCCTTTCTTCTTGGAATTCTTCTCTCTTTCTTCGAATAATTCTTCTTTTTCTTCTTCTTCTTTGCAAAAGGTCCCAATCTCGAATAATTCTTCTTTTTCTTCTTCTTCGTAAAAGGTCTCAATATCAGCCTTTTTGTTGTCTTTCTTCTTATTATCTATATCTTCTTTCTTGGTGTATTCTTTCTTCTTTGATAAGCATTCAGGAAAAACTCTATCTTGTATCTTATCCGCATTTTGCGAGATATTCAAATTTTCATCCTGACTAAGTCGGAATTTTTTTATGGCATCCAAACCAATCAGGAGATCATAGCAAAAATCTTTGCTTGACACCACAAATACATCTAAAGTGTCAGATATCTCACCAATTTTAAGTTTAACAGTTGCCCGGGATTTCAAAAAACTAAATCCACTTAAAGTTCTGATTTTATGTTCATTTTTAATCAAACTGGTATTAAAAATATTAGCTATTCTTTGGTTAAGTATACTAATATTTGCTCCACTATCATAAATCGCTTTGACTGTCAGTTGATCATTAATAAGAACATTAAGGCTTAAAAGTGGATTTAGACCCGGGCTTTTCAGTTTTCCGAAATAATGTTTAAAATAGCTTTATCTTCTTCTGTACAAGCATCTGTAAGATTAGTTTTCATTTTGGAAGCATAATTCTCTTTATTTCTACAATGGATTGTAGGATGGTATCGGTTCGGCCAACCGAGAGCTTCACACATATAACATGGTGCTTTTGAGATCTGACTTTTTTGTTGATTATGTTGATTACCTTTACTTTGGAGAGAGGTCGGGCTGTTAGACTGCTTATTTATGGCATTGTCCTTCTTCTTCCTTTTATATGACTCCTCGAGCTTTTCAATTCGTCGAACAACCCTGTAACAGTATTAATCTCTTCTCGATCAATCTCCTCCTGTACTTCTATGGGCAAACCTATCACCATAGCTTGCACCCTTGACAACTCCAGACCTTCAGGATCAACTTGCAGCAGCAATCTCTCTTTGGTCAGAGCATAATCAATCAGAGATCCCGATAGATACTTGTAAACGAAAGCCTTCCGAACGGAAGCCCATCCTTTTTCTTCAAATATCCCGAGGAATGAGTCCTTCCACCTTTTCCAATCTCCAAGACCCAACTTCTTCATGTTGGATTCAAACCAGTCTTTTGAAGTCCCATCAACAAAAAATCTCAAGGCTTGAATCTTCAACGGATCATCTTCGATATGGTTCCGCTGGCATTCGGTTTCAAATTTTGCCATCCATTCGCTGGCCGACACCTCGAGTTTTCTAGTATACACATCGAGCATGAAATTCTTTTCAATCTGATGCAAAGATATTCGTTGCTCTTTTAATTTGCTCTCTAGTTCTCGGATTCTCTTATCAGTTTGGGACTTATATTGGTCGTTTTGAGACGTTATTTCTTCTAAGGGGTAGTTCTTGAAACATAAATTGTCGGCGTCATCGAAATACACCTTCTTAAGCTCATCGTCTAATCTGACTCCTACCTTACGGAATCCAAAAAGTGGTTTTATAGCTTGTAACGCCGCCTTGATAGTATTTGTAGCAGCTAAGGCTTCATGCATCTCTAAATTGACATCCTCTGGTTGTAACTGGTACCAAACAACTTTATCTTCAGATAATCCAGCAATTTCGAACTGTTCATCTCCCACCTTCACAAGGTGTACGTAAATCTTCTCGTCCGGCATCGTGAACGTGTTAATTTATTTGTAAGGACCAGTAAAACGTGGATTTATTTTCACCTTTAAGAAACATTTTATTAGTACATGAAAATATATAAACAAACAATTTACCTTTAAGAAAATAAATTAACACGAATTTACATATATCGAAATAAGCGAAATTAAACGAACATGAGGTTCAACAAATATAGTACAAATAGACTAATAGATAAACGGTAGCCGAGTGATAAGCGTGGAGCGCTTCAGTCGGCTCGATCACGAACCATTCTAAATGGTACATATGGCGAAGTGAGGATAACAACTCACTTACATATGGTTAAAAAAAAAATATTACAAAATATTCATTAGATCCTGTTTAGCACAGGCGGAGTAATCCCTTCAACATCCTTCAACGAAGGATTAGAACTAATTATTAATAGTCCCATCGTATTGCTCTCGAAAAAACAATAAAATTGATATAAAATAAGTCTAAGATCGGTTAATTATAGCGAATTTAGCGTACGCGAGTTCGATTTGCAAATATTGTACAATTTCGACCGACCGGGGTGGTGGGGGGGCCGCGGCGGCTCGTAGGGGCGAAGAAGAAAAAACGGTGGTGTTGACGGAGGAGAAAATTTCTCGAAGCTCTTAAACGCCTTCTGCCATCCTGTTCATATTATACAATTTAACAGAGAAGAGAGCCCACAATTCAGGGTTCCACGGCCCCGATTTTTGACTTGATGATGATGATATAGCTACTAATTAAAATCCTTCGTTCGAGATTCGGTTTTCGAAGCGCGTTCTGTTGTAAGAGAGAAGAAGTAAGTGCAGACGGACGCTCTCTGTTGTCGTAACTCCCAATTAATATAAGTAACGTTCGAAATACGCGGAACGAGGAGGTATAAAGAAAGAGGGGAACAGGCCATCCCCCTCCACTCTATTTCTTTCTCTGTTTTATGCCGAGAGTATGCCGACAAGTTATTAGGCCCATTTGCTTTTAGGCCCAATGGTTTTCAACGTTTTATGAAATAAAACGATCATTTAAGTGATTCGGGCAAGTTTTACCTTTAATTTGGCTCGTTTGTTAATTTATACATTTTTTTTTTTTCTATTTTCGGATGAGATTCGGTTATGTTGAAAGTATGCCGAGTGGGGTTTAGGCCGAAACGAATGTTCCAACGTTTTTAAATTAACAAAAAAAAGGCTTATTTTTTTCTTTATTTTCAGTCGTTTGGGCATAAACACCACTCGGAATAATTTCGGACGAAATATTTATGCCGAGATTAGGTTATGTTGAAAGTAGGCCGAGTGGGGTTTAGGCCCAAACGACTGACCCCGGTTTCTTAACGTCTATTCGATAAATTAACTCGTGATATTTTATTTCGTATTTTTCTGATTTCCAAGACCAAGTTTCTGTAAGAATAATAACAGACTATCTTTCGTAATTGGAATCAGCCACGATGTCGGGATAGTGGGCGTTCAGCGACTGAACGTTATGGAATATCACCGATCGTTCCTCGAAGTCTTTTAAAAAGGGAATGCGGAAGTTGACGGACTTTTTCTCAAAAGCGTCCGCGATTGCTGACTTAACCTTATCGTCTTTGGACGGCCGAACCGGTGCTTTGAATTTCCCTACGAAGTATATTCACTTAATTTCGTAGCCCGACTACAAGCGACGTACAATTCGTTCCTCCTCAAAGGCTTTTCTAAACTGACCACTACATAATCGTACGTCCCCCTTGGCTTTTTTAGATCGTTATCGCTTCTGCCGGAACCAAGGGGAACTGTTTCCTCAATAGCAAGTTTCCCCATTTTTTTTTTATTATTTTTTTTTATTTATTTATTTATTTTTTTTTTTTTCATTTTGATGGCGCGTTTTAATCCTTCCAAAATCCCTCCTCCTTCCAAATACAAACGGGCCGGATGGTTCCACCTTCTCCAACATGTCATACATATGTGATAGCCCTTCGAATTAATTAAATTTTATGTAAATTAAAGTTTTATGTTTTTGGTTCTTGAAATTTCTGTGCGAACCTTGAGCTCCTCGATAGGTCATTTGTAGTCTTTCACGATTCGTGATTTTAAATTGTTGATTTCCTCCTGCTTTTTTGTGTTTGCAAAGTATTATACACCAGATTGGAAATTCTTGTTCCTAAAATGCAATTTTTTTTTTTTTTTTTTTTTTTTTTTTTTTTTTTTTTTTTTTCTTACAAGTAACATGCTTAGGATTTTGCATGTATTATACTATACCTTTTTTATGTATGAGGACATAAGATGGCTTCCATGACAGGTCCCGGCAGGTGGAAATGTTTCTCGTGTTCTTATATTATAGCTGTTCAAATAAAAGAAAAAAGAAGTAAACCTTGTTTCATTGCTTTCTTATACTTGCATCGATGATCACCGCACGTCAGGTGCGACGGATTTTCGTCTGATGACTGCACATGATAAAATATTGACCATATAGCAGTTCTTAATTTTTTAACATCTCCCGGATTGGATCGAATGGCATAGCCAAAGTATGATTTTTAGCTTGTCGATGGCCCAATCCGGTAATCTCCTTCGTCCACTCAACGATTTTTTGTCGCTACACTTGACACCCGATCCTTTCAATTTCCTCATTCAGGTGCCAAGTCGCTCTCAACACATTTACACATTAAAATGTACATTTATTTATATACACATTTATTTACACATTAAAATTTCGTTGGTACTAGATCGTCTCCATATGGCTTGTTTTCGATGACTTTCAAAAACCGGGTTGGCCGAAAACAATTATTTATTATGTAATTTTAATAATATTTCATTTCATTTATTTCTTATGTTATAAACCTTACAAAGGTGTACATTTGTCAAAAAGCAATATTATATAAATAATAAAAAAAAATTGTAATTGGTTGTCATAGTTTAAAGGCTTTATTGCGATTGATCACTTCTAGGGATTCTTCCGAATATCTAAACCTAGGGTGTAGCAGCAAAATGAGAGAGCAAAATTTGAAGTTTCCCATTTTTCATTTTGATGGCGCGTTTTAGTCCTTTGAAAATCCCTCCTCCTTCCAAATACAAACGGGCCGGATGGTTCCACTTTCTTCAACATGTCATCTTCGAATTATATTAAATTTTATTTAAATAAAGTAATAATATTTATCTTTTTGGTTCTCTGCGAATCTTGAGCTACTCGACAGGTCATTTGCAGTCTTCCAAGATACGTGATTTTAAATTGATTTCTTCCAGCTTATTTGTGTAAGTTTCTTTTTATTGTTTCCGTGTCCATTGGGAAATACGGAATGCCGAAACGGCATGTCTTTGCTTTTATTCGAGGACTCCTCTTTTTCATGGAAAACAGTAACATCCGAAATACCGTCATTCGTTTCTTCTTTTTCTCATTTTTTTCACGGACCTTCACAGGCCAAACCGTTTATCGGACATTTTTCCGACGTCGGAGTTTTTTTCACAATTGTTCAAATCTGAATATTATTTTATGTTCTCAAAATTACCATTTTTCAGAAAAAAAAAAAAAAAAAAAAAATTAAAAAATCCTCGGAATCGGGAAATAAAAATTTGTTATTAATTTTTTTCTTAAGTTTTTTTTTTTTTTTTTTTTTTTTTTTTTTTTTTTTTTTTTTTTTTTTTTTTTTTGCAAAAAAATGCCTGCAATAAAATTTTCATTTTTAAAATCTCAAGTCGAAAATGATCCTAAGTTAACTTTTGATGACGAACATTCTTGTCCCATCGATCTCTGTATGTTAAGGTGAAAGGATAGTGGTTTTCTTCGTTCTCCTAAAAAAATTGAATGAGAAGAATTGTCACCAATGATGGTTACCTTTGGCGGTGCCGTCACTTCTTTTTCTTTTTCACCATCGTCATCATCGGCATGATCAACTTCTTGAGCCTGCTGACGTCCCCGCTTTTCCTCAAACGATTTTATGAGGTCAGGGCATCTTAAATTTTCCTCCAGCTCCCAACTATCTTCCCATCTGAGAAGATATTCGACTTTACCATTACGAACTCTACTATCCAGAACCTTCTTAACTTCATACTCTATCTCCTCGTCAGAACTTTCTGACAATTCAATTTATTTTTCTTTGTTAAAAAATGGATATTAAAATATCGTTAAGAAATAAAGAAATTCCTCGCGACATCCCTTTAAAATACTTGTGGTGTTATTTCGAAGTTCATCATCATGCGGCACCTTCCCTAGCCGCTCGGGATCGTTCATGACAACCGCTTCAGGCCCTCACTCTTTTCGCCGCCGTTGGAGAAACACTTGTCGAAGGTGCGGGGGCTTCTTTCTTCTTTACTTTTCCTCCCTCTGATACTGTCTTGTCTCTTTTAAATTTTCCTCCCGCGTAGCTTTTTTCAGTTTCCGCTGAGGCCAACTTGCTTCCATCATTGGTCGTATGTAACACTATCGCGACTCTCTGACAACTCCATTTTCACGTTATTAGTGCTTAGTGAAGCTATTGATTTTATCATTCCGTATTTTACATTTATGTTACACATTTAGTATTTGATTTGATTAGGTATCTATTAAAAAAATGTGTAAATTTTCCTCCAGCTCCCAACAATCTTCCCATCTGAGAAGATATTCGACTTAACCATTACGAACTCTACTATCCAGAACCTTCTTAACTTCATACTCCATCTCCTCGTCAGAACTTTCTGACAATTCTTGGTCAATAGTGTCGACTTTCATGGAAAAAACTTCGAGTTTCGTTTGAGCTTTGATAAGGATCTTCTGCATTGATGCTCTAAATTTCACCGTGTTCAAGTGCTCCATCTCAGAGGAAGAATCACCAAAAATGTACTCTTCACCGCGATACTCAGACCCCACCACGTGGTCTGAGGGCAGATCAGTTGCCGACTTTTTGGCATTATTTCGATTTCGATTTCGCATTATTTCTACGTGTTTACGCACCGAGCTCCAAAGCTCAACTCATTTATTTTATGCATAATTCTTCTGACACCATTGAACTGATTTATTTAATTTGTACGAATTTCAAGACGTGCCAACGAACCAAATATTTTGACCTCAGTTGAACATAGTTGGAAAAACGAATAAAAATCCATATTAGGCAAATTTGAAAGCTTTGTACCACAAAGGCCACTCTGATTTTGACCATTTTTTTTACAAACGAAAATTTTTTTTTTTAAGCCTGATGGATTTTTAACAAGTGCGCGTGTACGGTATGAAAAACCATTCCCAACAACTATTTTTGGCAGTGAGCTTATCAGCGATTAAACTATTTAAAATTTCAATTTAGAGCAGTGGACTAGGCCTACTGGGGATACCACTTGTAAAAAAAAACGCACCGTAGACTTTACCTCAAGTGACTAAGGGTCTAAGGTGGTGTGGAAATAAGTCTGAGCAGTCGGCCGAGGTTAAAACATGGATGGGTGACCACTCTACGTCATATTCATGTTCTAAACGCGGCGATGTATTCCATATCTCCTAACTCAGGGGATTGAGGCAATGAGTAGTACCTTTTAGTGAGGTACGATTTGGTCAAACGCTTTAAATATTTGCGTAATACGTTTGACCAACTCGATATAAGTTACAAGAAGACTTCATATTTATTTTTAACTTCTATTTTTTCATATTTTATTGTGCTAGCAAGTTGTAAATATAAATCTAAATTGTAAGTTTCTGAATTTTTGTACTTTATTTTATTTATTTTATTTTATTTTATTTTTTAATTCTTACTTTCTTTACCTTTATGGGTACCTATACTACTGGGTATACATAGTACCTTACTATCCTAAAACATTCGTCAACCCTTAAGCTTCAAACAAGTGGGTAAACAATAACACGTATTTTATTGCAAAATTAATTTACCGTCAAATGGGGTCACTTTGCCCACTTTGAAACTTGAATCTAATGTTTCTAAACAATCATTGGTTTTTAAAAAAATTTGAAAAATGCTAAAATGTATGGGACGGCATCAAAATAGTAATTCTTGTTTTAAATTAATTTTTTTAACTTACGTCAATTTTTAAACCGCCAAAAACAGGTTGGGCAAAGTCACCCCGTTGGTTGGGGTGACATTGCCATGCGGGGGTGACTGCCCACGCGGGGTGACATTACCCGCTTGATTTACTTTTATAACTCATTCATTCAAGAAAACGCAAGTAAAAAAAAAACTTTTTAAATTTATTCACAAGAAATAAGAAGACAAGTCTTCCTCAAAAAACAACACTCCTCTTCTTTCTTCTGGAGGATTATCGCACCTCCAAACAATGTCCGACCTTGAAACCGATGCCTCATCAGGCCTTACGGGCGGTGAAAAGCACTTTCCTGAATCGCTGGTCTTAAAGAAAGTAACCTCCAAATCCCCGTCGTCGTAAACGTCAGTTATTTTTGACATAAAATGTTTTTCTTTCTTTTTCCCCATGAGTTTTACAATTACGAAGTCTCCTACCGCCATGTCTTTCGCCGTCTCATTATTATTTTCATCTTCCGTCATGTCTTTCGCCGTTTTATTATTATTTTCATCTTCTTCGTTGCTTCTTCCGCTTCCAGATGGGTCATCAACGACTTCCTCGTCGCTTTCGCTATCCAATTCTAAATTTCGTTTGGTCCTTTTCGCCGCAGTTGTTGGTTCTATCGTTTTCATTTTCCGTTTTTCTCCTCGTTGAAGCCCTTCTGATCGAAGAAGAACCTCTTCCGCTGAAATCGCTCGGCCTGGAGAAAGAATAACTTTTCTTCTTTGGGTCATATTTTTTTGTGCTCCACTACGGCAAGATTGCAAATATTTTAAGAGCGATTCACGGCGATGTATTCCATATCTCCTAACTCAGGGGATTGAGGCAATGAGTAATACCTTTTAGTGAGGTACATACGATTTGGTCAAACGCTTTAAATATTTGCGTAATACGTTTGACCAACTAGATATAAGTTACAAGAAGACTTAATATTTGCTTTTGACTTCTATTTTATCATATTTTATTGTGCTAGCAAGTTGTAAATATAAATCTCAATTGTAAGTTTCTGAATTTTTGTACTTTATTTATTTATTTTTTTATTTATTTTTTTTTCATTTATTTATTTATTTATTTATTTTTTTATTCTTACCTTATTTACCTTTATGGGTACCTATACTACTGGGTATAGTACCTTACTATCCTAAAACATTCGTCAACCCTTAAGCTTCAAACAAGTGGGTAAACAATAACACGTATTTTATTGCAAAATTAATTTAGGTATTAAAAAAAAAAAAATAATAATAATAATAACCCACTCTGAAGAAGGCTAATAGATCCTGCAGGCGCTGTTCTGCCGAAGGGTCATTCACTATGACCTCTGCGGGCTCTACTACTTCTTCATCCTCTGAACCATCATGTTGGGCCACGAACGGCAAGTCTTCCAAATCGTCGGGATGAACAATCAGGGCCAAGTTGTGAAGTGAAAAACAACTCGGAGCTATCCTCCCAGCAACCTGAGGTTGCACCCGAAGGTAGTTGAGGCAGGGAAAACGCTCTTTGACGACACCGAAGGTACGTTCAACTATACTTCTCGTCGACTTGTGTCGCTGATTGTAGCGCCGCTCAGTAGGGTCATCTGGATTGCGGTGAAGAGGAGGCATAAGCCAATCTTTAAGAGGGTATGCCGAATCACCCAGAACCACAGCGTTCCTGAAAGGGCGCCATCCTTGTTCGAATTTGGTGAAAACCGCGGAATTCCGAAGTACCCGGGAATCATGGGTGCTTCCCGGCCAGTGGACATTTACAGCATATATTTCTTAATTCGGCCCACATAAAAGTAGCGCATTCAAGGCATGGTCGCCATTGCGGTTCACGAACTGTTCTTCATGCACACGTGGCGCGTACCGTCAATGCAAGCACACGCTGAAGGGAACCCACCCTTCCGATAGATCTCCCCCGCAATTGAAGAGGTGTCCTCCGGCCAGCGAACGAATTCGTGAAACAATACTCTGACGATTTGTCTAGGGATTTCGTCGATCACTCGGCAGATCGTCGCCTTCGACACCCCGTGCATCGCAGCCACTTCATGATACTGTGCACCACTCCCGACCCAACGGAGGAACAAAAGAAGCTTTTGTTCGGCAGACAAACTCTGGTTGCGGTACGTAGGTTGAACGTACGGGCCAATTCGACTGAGCACGTACTCAACCTGTTAACAGCAATGAAATCATAGTTCACCTACTATTTCTGTACCTTTTCTAAAGTTTCACATTCATATAGGATTAATTTCACTTGCCTGAATCTTTTTCATTCGAAAAGCTTCCTTGAATGAAAAATCAGAATAATCAAGATGATCAAAATTGATCCTCGTCTTAAATACTCGAGGACGACGCCGTCCGGACTCTCCTTCATCATCGTCAAACAAAATTTGACGGATCAAAGCCATTTTAAAAGGATTTTTATTCAATTTAAAATGGGAAACGAAACAGACGAAGACACCTCGGGGGACCATCGTTAAATCAGAAGTAAACATCCCATCGTCAAATGAGGAGTAAACAACTCTACACTCTGCGATTTTCGTCTTTATGAAACAGAAAACGATGAGTACTACCGAAATCAAGGATTCCATTCGTCGTATACGCAGACTCCGAGTCCATTCTGGAAAAGATTCCACCGGGAGACAGCGGCTCGGGCCGCTTGAAGTCTACCCCGTACCAACGTCACCTCCCGATGAGTTTCTGCGTTTATGTAAAAATTGTGGAAACCATTCCCCGCCACCTACTCCCCCATGATTTCCCCTCCGAGCCCTTTATTTATGTAGGACCAGACTCGGCGACGAAATTCATTAAATATATGACAATAGTGGCTAAGAAGGTATCGTTGGCATATGCCAACGTGAGGCCCATGTTGCCCCTGACGTCTGTCGAGCTGGATGCATTCTAATCCTCATCCCATTGTTATATCTGTTCCCTTCTCTTTACCCCTTTTAACCAAAAAGTTATGGATCACGATCACCTCACCGGATACTACCGTGGTCCAGCTCATAACAAGGGGAGGGGTGGGGGTAAACGGCGCGTGGGAGGGGTGGGGGTAAAAGGGGCGGGGCTTACGACCTCATTCGACCTGATCATTTTTGCTGTCCCAGATAGCCCAAAATCCCTCTACTCTCTACTTCATTTTTTATATATATATATATATATATATATATATATATATATTTTTTTTTTTTTTTTTTTTTTTTTTTTTTTGGTCTCGTTCAAGTCAGCGTTTAAAAAACTACAAATCGAAGCCTTCATTGAGTCGATTCGATAAAAAAAATAAAGAGTGATCGGGTGGTGAGGAGAAATAAAAAAATTTATATCGCCTGGACGAGCTGTGTCGGCGGCTGAGGATCTTGATTGCAAGCGACGAAAACAAGGCGCTACAAGAAATCTTTTTGCAGATGACGACAACGTTGACGACAAAAACGGCGTCGACGACGACGAGGAGGAAGAAAAAGATGAAGGCGACGACGAAGACGAAATCAAAGGTGGAGAAAAAGAAGACGACGAAAGGGAAAAAATGGACGTTGACCCTGTGGAAAAAATTCCATTGAATGGTCTATGTGACCCGACGCTTTATTAAAAGTTGATTCGTTTTTAAACTTATTTTTTTACCCCCTCCCCTTCACTTGCTAAGCCTCTAAGATTTATTGGTCCACTCCTCAGTAACAGAAATACTGAGTAACAAAGAACATCTTATTAGAAATTGGCCTTTTGACCCGACGCGAGTGATCACGTAATGATTTTTTTCGACCTTTGACCCGACGCGAGTCATCAAGTTACGGTTTTTTTCGACTGTTGACCGGATGTGAGTTCCCCCCATTATTTATTATTATTATTTATTATTATTATTAGTAGTAGTAGTAATCCCAACTAAAAATTTTTTGAAGCTGGTTGGTAATCCAGGGAAAAACGTAAAAAAAAGGATACTGACCCGACGCGAGTGTTCACGTTTCATCATTATTCATGGTAAAAACCAGAGAAAATCAAGATTTATATACGGCAATATCTTGCATATTTTTATAGATTTTAGTTCAAAACCTTTTACTAAATGTTTTTCTATTATTAAACTAAGGGGAAAAAATAATTTTAATGATATTAAATATTTTTATTTGGTAGAAAACTTCACTCAAAATAGGGTCTCCATCGAAAATTTTGGTTAAGAGTAGACACAATTCGGCAATTATTTTGGGACTATTAACTGTCATAACGTAGGCAAAGCAATATTTTTTTTTTTTTTAAACGTTTTCTTTATCCAAATATACGCCTAAATAGAAGTTTCATAATGTTTTTTTACTCAAAAACCCTAAAATAAAAGTTTCGGGTCACTATGACCCGACGCGAGTGCTCACGTTTGGAGAAGCCAAGCGAGTGCTGGAGGGTTAAGGTTTTAGGGAAAAAAAAGGACGAAACATTTTTTGGCTTCTCACTTACATCGGCTTCTCCAGTCCAGCAACCGACGTCTGCGGAACGTGCACTCGACTGAAAAACTAAATAAATATTGACAAAAGCATAGGCGAGAAAAAAAAAAAAAAAAAATTAATGGTGGACCTTTTCGTCCACAAGCGTCGAGCAAACAAACGGCAACGCTTTCTATGAGCTTATGCTCCAAGCTCATGCATCTGAAACCTTGATAACGTTCGTTTTCGATTTGCAGCAAATGCTTCGTCTGCCTTAAGGGTCTATTGGGGATGCGTTCTACCATGGCTACATACATCAATGTATGTCCACATTCATGGCTTATCAATAGCGGCACTAAGCACTAATAACGTATAATGTGGAGTCGTCGGAGCGTTCCAACCTATGATGGTAGTAAGTTGGCCTCAGCGGAATCTGAAAAATGCTACGCGGGAGGAAAATGTCAAGGAGACAAGACAAAATTAGAGGGAGGAAAAGTAGAGAAAAAAAAGAAGCCTCCCCGCACCGTCGACAAGTGTTTTTCCAACGTTAATGTAAATAGCGTGAGGATAGAGCCTGAAGCGGTTTTCATGAAGGATCCAGAGCGGATAAGGGAGGTGCCTCATGATGATGAACTACGCAATGCTACGACGAGCATTTTAAAGAGACGTCGCGAGGAATAAGACTTCATTTCTAAAAGAAAATTCCTTTGTGTAACATAAAAAATAAATTATGAGAAAATTTTTTATCCTTGATTTTTATAACTCGGGCGGTGTCAGGTCTTAGATTTCTCCTGACCGTTCGTTGCCTAGGGTGCAAATAGCGAGGTTCGGCCTTGCACCTAGGCTTTTTAATTATCATTAGCAAAATATTACTCAGAACATTTTAAAATCTTACAAAAATGGTCTTTTTTTGTAAAAAAGGTTTAAACTTTGGCTACAAAAGGGCTCTTCTTGTCGTAAAGATACAAAATTTTCATAAGAAGGATATTTTCTCGTCAAGAAAAGGTCAAAACCTGGATAAAAAGTGTCTGTTCTGGCCAAAAAAGGTTTAAAGTCAGGCCGGAAAGTAAAATCTGCCTGTAAAGTGTCTTAACATATCTCAAGAGGTCCACATACATGAATGTATGTCCACATTCATGGCTTCTAGTCCAACGCCTGGAAAAGCGAGACCCACGTCCCTCCAAAATCGGTTAAATATTGGAGCATTGAGCCGAGGTTATTGAGGATTTCTAAGTGGTTTCAGAATATTGTTTCCGTACATCCATTCACCGACGTATAACTCTTTAAGTTAGTATTTCGGTTTACCGATGTACCTCCCGCTATCTTCTTTAACTCCAACCATGCCCGTTCAAAATGTTGGGTATGGTACCGCAGGGGACGGTGACCGTTGGGGTGAGGAGGTCCGTTATATTCGTGGCCAAGGCATTCATCATTAAATGGACCGGGAGGAAACCACCTGGGTCCTGTTTTCGTGGAGGGTTCACAAAAAATTGGTGTTGGGTATAACAACACCATGCTCGGCGTAATTGTCCCCAACATATAGCCACGCCATCCGTCGGTACATACGTAGGAATCTTCGTCTACGTATAAGGCTTCGTTTGGAGTATTCCTATCCCTATTTTCGGTTACCACTCCGAAAACACGTTTGGTAGTTCGGCTGTAACCAACCCTCTACCCATTTCTCAGACGCGAGTTAACGTCCTTACTTCCGTCTATGTACCAAAGTTTCGTCGATTTGGACGAGGTTCCTCACACCTTCAAAACTGGCAGTAAAATCATGCCACGAACCTTAAGTGCTAACGTCCCTAAACTCCTCAGTCGTGGGACGTGGGGAGTGGGAACTGAGCAGAGAACGAGTTATCTTCTTAGCAATCGATTGTTCGAGTGTTCGACTTATGAGGTTCGACGCCGCTCGTTCAAATCCCTACGGAAGCGC
Source organism: Orius laevigatus (assembly GCA_018703685.1). Taxonomy (NCBI): domain Eukaryota; kingdom Metazoa; phylum Arthropoda; class Insecta; order Hemiptera; family Anthocoridae; genus Orius; species Orius laevigatus. The sequence continues at coordinate 83,790 of JAGWEN010000278.1, forward strand.
ACCAATCTGGCGCTAACCATGACGTCATTTGGCCAGGAATCAGCGTTGGTCTTACCATTACCGATCGTGGATCTTGTACTTCGATTTTCCGCACCCTGGATAGACGCACTTATTTCCTGCCATAATAAGTCATCAGGAGTCAGAATTTTTAACAAACTGTCCAGGTTGATCTCATGAGGGAATGGGAGTACTAGTGATACTCTTTCAAGTAAGCCCCCATAACTTCCGTCGAAGTAGAAAGATCGTTTTCTATGTCTAAAAACATTTTATCGGACAGAAGACATAATTTCACGGAAGAAAATTTGGAAAAATATTTATTCATTAATTTCAATTACTCAAATTTAAAATAGATACATTTGTCATACATTTATATTGTTCATTAAATTATTTAATTAAATGATGACTTTTTTTGTGTTTTCCCCTTCTATATGTGTATTTTACAGCCTTTAGTGCTACTATTGGTATATTTTGAGATTTTTTTCTACATATATTTTCATAATTTAACAATTTTTGCTGCATATTTGGTGCATATTTTAAATATTTTTACTGCATATTTTGGCAGTTTTTGTTGCATAAACATCCGGTCTCTAATTATTAATAATGAAAACAGAATTTTTGGAAAATTGGAGTTATCAAGTTCCTCCATACCAGTAAGCGGCAGGAAGACTCTGGACCGGAAAAGGCTTATGGAAAGAGGCTGAACTTCGTTATTTGTACCAAAGGCAAGGAATAGTCAAGAGAAATCTAAGACCAGACACCGCCCACTCTCAATGGAGTTATCAAAATCATGGATTAAAATTTTCTCATACATAATTTATTTTTTACATTATTATACATAGGAAGTTTTATTCTTCCCGACCGCGACGGCGCTTCAAAATGCTTGTAGTCTGATTACGAAGCTCATCGTAGTGCGGCACTTCTGTGAGCCGCTCTGGATCAGTGATCACTATAGCTTCAGGATCTATCCTGACTGTCGCCGTTGGAGAATAGCTTGTAGATGGTAAGGGGGCTTCTTTTTTCTTTCCTTGCTCACCCTCCGCCGATTCCGTTTGGCCTCCCGAGTATCTTTTCTCGGTCTCCGCCGAGGCCAACTTCGTTCCATCATGAGTGGGGACACTTTCGCTACTTTCTGACGATTCCATTATCCGTGTGCCGCTCTTAAAAACAAATAGAAACCGACTGATTATTACGAACGAAATCAACCGTGCAAGGGGTCAAAAACCTAAAAATTCGTTTTCAGAGCTTATTTTTTCCTTAAAATTCTTAAATCACAAAATCAAAAAAGAAAAAGATTACCTCGATAATTTTTCTTCTAAGATTGAAGAGATTAAAATGGATGAAGTTACCTAACTAAGAGGTTGGCGAAGGAAAACATTAACTATTTTAGTTAAATTTATGAAGTTGGCAATCTTCAGCAGAAAGTTTTGGATTAGATCCTTGGTAGATATCAAAATTTAAGAGATACCCTTCACTGCTGTTTAGGCACCACATTTTATATCCAAACCTAATTCTATGTTATTTTCCAGTGCAAAATTGATTATTCTTAAGCTTATATCGCTAGCGTGGCCATCTTAAAATAGAACGGCAGTCCTTCCATCAAGTCCTAAATTTGTGCGGACAATGTTGATTTGTATCACAAACTTGGTGAACCAGTCGAAAAACGTCGGCTCCTCCATCCAGGCGTTTGATGTCGCACCATACATAGTTCCGGGGTACGTAGATGATGACACCCACCATGGTTGGACGGCGGCTCCCTTAAAAACAATAAGCGGAGGAAGAGAAGCACCATTCGCCGAAATGCATGCAAGCAAAAGAAATGCATTAAAAATAGAGACATCTGTCGGATTTCTTCAAAACTACAATGAGTTTTATTTTTTTTAAATCCGACCGAGTAAAAATCTTAACTCGTTTACATTTACCCCATTTTTACATTTACCCCTATTAGCCCTAGTGCAACACAGCCAATCTGAAAAAAAAGAAGGAAAAAAAAAATTAATTTTTTGTTTATTGCGGCACACAGTGGTCCCAAATGGCCAAAAAGCGGCAAAAAATCAATATCTCTAGAACGGATCGCCCTATCAACCTGCCACTAGTCTCATTCGATTCAGTATTAAAAAATACATTAGATTTGTTAAAAATTGTTTACTTTTTTTTTTTTTTTTTTTTTTTTTAATAAAACCAATTCCGAACGACGTCGAAGTATGAGGCCTGAACTATTTTATTTAAAACAAAAGCTTTATGGCTTCTTCGCTTAGAGGAAGATGTTTTTTATTTTTTATTTTTTTATTTTTTTAGTTTCAGGCCTCATACTTGTTATAAAAGGGTCTGAAGATTCTAAAAATTTATTAAAAATGTCTCCATTTGTTGAAACCCGAGCGTGTTTTCTGGTATGGTGTTGCCGAACGTATTTCTAATCTTTGTGTCGACTTTCTTGGGCTTCTTCTGACAATACTCCGATGGGTAAAGCAGCAGGTTTTAATAGAACTAGTACTTCCTACGTATAGATTTTGCGAAGGAGCCTTAAATTGAATGGAAAAAAAAAAAAAAAAAAAAAAAATGCGAAGGATGTTTTGAAAATGATGTCAAAGCTTGGTCAGAATGGATTCAACAGGGAATTCGTAGATTCTTATGATTTGATTACTCACATATTCCAATGAACCAAAAAGCGACTAAAGAATAACTAAATAAATTCATGAAAATCGACCTATACATTACATATTTCGAAAGACAATAAAGCAGAGCCCTCACCGGAAAATACTTACATGAAGAACCCTTTAAGACAGACACTGTGTCTATAGAACTGTCCTTACAAGTTAATCCTTTGCCCATCTCCCCTGAATTAGAAGATGCAATTGAAAATGTTGAACCCTCTATGGCTGTGTCGGAAGTTAAATCGGATGCTGCAGACTCTGTTGCAGAAACAATACATAATGAAATGAAAATACGTCTTAACACTTCGAGCTCCAAAGCTCAACTCATTTATTTCATCAACATCAGCTGATTTTACAACACTACACCCATCGGGGGGGGGGGGGGGGTCAAGGACTAAGATACTGGTTCGATGTAGTTGATCGGCACCATGCCCTTTTCACCAGTCCTTTGGACGAGTCCGATCATCCAGCCCGGGCAAGTCGTCTCGTTGCAGTCAACGATTATGTCGCCGGCCACGAAGGAAACCTTGCGTGGATCCTGAGGAAAGTTGTAGTCGTCTATTGCTTGAAATAACCTTCTAGTCGAGCGACGTTGCACCGAACTATGCACCGGATATTTCAGCTCATATTCTCTCCTCTCTACCTCCTTTTCTCTCAGCAGAATCTCCCCGTCTCTCAGCAGGATCTCCTCTTCCTTCCTCCTAATCTCTTTTTCTCTCTCTACAATTTCATCCACTTTCTTCGCTATGTCATCTACTCTCATGACAATCTCCTTTTCTCTCTGCTCGAACCATTTTTCTCTCTTCAGAATTTCATCTAATCTCTTCACGATCTCAATTTCTTTCCGCACAATCTCATCTTCCCTCTTCCGAATCCCATCGTCTTTCTTCACGTCATCTTCCCTCTTCAGAATCTCATCGTCTTTCTTCTCGTCACCTTCCCTCTTCGGGATCGCATCGTCTCTCTTCACGGTCTCATTTTCTTCTTTTCCAGCAATGTCCTCTTCCTTCTTCAGGCATTCTTCGATCTTGAGTTTTTCGACTTCTCTTTTTGTTCCGTCTCTCCGACAACGTCTTGCTGAATCCTCTTCCAGCTTGACACGTTTAGGCTCTTCCTTTCTGTGCCCATTTTGGATCACTCGCCAGGGTTTCGCTCTTTTCAGCGGAAACTCCTCACACCTTTTCCTCTCCTTCGGTGGTTCCATTCGAACAGCGGTCCCTTGACGCCCATCATTCCGGCCTATAACCGTCACGACAATTTTCAAATTGTCTCGAATCGTCGGATTATACCTCGATACAACCTCTCCGATGGCCCTTTTTAAACCAGAAAAACCCTTGTCTCGCCCACAAGTCGACGAAATATGGCCAAAATCATTGCACGCAAAGCATTTGGGTCCTCTTTTTAAACTGGGGCAAACTCTTGACCAGTGTCCTCTCAGCCCACAATTAAAACATCGACCCCTTCGTGCATCAAATCGATTTTGAATTTTCGTATCCGCCATTTTCCCAAAAGTCGAAATTTTCCCGTTCGTCTTATTCGTCTCATTCATCGTCTCACTTACCGACTTCGTCTTCACGTGGTAATTCGTCATCAACCACTTCTGACACCAATGAAATGAAAATACGTCTTAACACTTCGAGCTCCAAAGCTCAACTCATTTATTTCATCAACATCAGCTGATTTTACAACAATAACTTTGATGATTCAGGTAGTTGGTCCAAAAAATTGGATAAATCTGTCATAGGTCGCTTAATAAAAGTCACAGTATACCAGTTTTTTTTTTTTTTTTTAAATTTTTAATTTTTTTTTTTTTTTTTTACGATAACATATGTATTTCCTTTTTAGCAGATTTTTAAATACATATATTATGTACCTACTGTAGCAGAGAAATTATTACACTAACTTTTTATAACCTACTACGCTTTTTCCTTACCTTTCTACCTACTTATCATCTTTAGATGAAATAGGGATTGGGGCTCAAACCTCAAAGAGACGCCATTACTATTTACTATAAAATTAAGATAAAAAGAGAGATTGTGTACACAACCATTATATTATCCGACGAAACTCTGTATGAAACGTATTTACTGCGGAGTGTATTTTTGAGCAAATTTGGATTACGCAAGGAACACACTTTATCGAGCCGGTTTGTTCTATTAAGGGTTCTTAGTACTTGCATGGATTTTCCTTTCTTCGTCAAGGCCTTCTAGCAAAATCGCTTGTAAAAATTTACTCTGAGGTGGTCTGCGTAGGTCATCACTACACCGTAACCTAATCCTTTGTCAGCGTATGTTTCTGGTAAAGTTCCACGCCCTCGGTAGGGCAAAAACCACGCAAGATAGCCACAACTAAGTCTTCCACCCTAGAACTTGAAGCCATATCTTATCGGTTTTCCACGTACTACGGAAATGTGTAAGGGCTGGATTTTAAAAAACTACGGTGGTGGCCGGAAATATGTCTGTCTGAAGTTCGCAAAAATGTGCTACGGGGATTTTAACGGTTATTTTTACCGAATAATCTTTATGTGAGCCCAAATAAATTTCACGTAATTCTTCAAGCCGGGGGTGGCTCACCTTCCGCCCCCGAAAGAGAGTTCAAAAACGGAGAGGAATTACGCTAAAGGATTTTCATCATGAGGACAAAGGATCATTTGAAACAAATTAAGCAATAATAAGTAAGTAATAAATATTTCCAAAAAAAAAAAAAAAAAAAAAAAAAAAAAAATTACGGCGGTTTTTTTTATTCTCCAAATATTAATTGCTCTTTCTTTGAAATACTTCATAGCGCTTAAAGTATTGTTGGCATAATTTTTTGTTGAACTTGCGGAGCTCCCTGTTTGCTCGTATTTAAAGAAAAGAATAAATTAATTATTGCTTGTGAAAAAAAAAAAAAAAATCAATAGTAATCAGTCAATAGTAACAGTACAATAGTAACAAATTAATATCATACGTTTGGAGGAACTCGAACATGGGATCATAAATAGCGATGACCTCCCGCCAGTCAAAGTGCTGGCCCCGTTTTGTGGTATGCGTAGGTCATCAGTCGAATGACGTTCGAAACATAATTCGCAGGTCTACGCGTGTTCGACTGCCTTGTGAAGAAGTCGGTCAATATATTTTTTGGAATTTTGATTTTTTGTAAATTTGTCGAACGATAATCGTATTACATAATTATTTTTCTGAAGGACTGTGCTTGCTAGAAGATCAATACATAATCATTCTAATGAACTCAAAAAGCAACATTATATTCTTTGGGCGACTCCATGGTCGTAACTATAACTCTTACCTCCGGTTGCACCCATTCCCTAGGTATGTACTGGTTTCTGCGTACTGCTTTTTTCCGATTTGTGTTCCATCGAGTAATTTTCGTTCTCGATAACGGCGGCAGGCTCCGGCATTACTTCTTTCAAAATTGCATCTGGTTTGGAACCATTTGGGATTATTTCTATCCCACATTTCATTTAAAAAACTTGGAGCCGGTTTAATACCAGGTTTCTTCCTTTCAACGAAGGACTCGTTTGTCGTACTAAAAAATGCGTAAAACTTCATGATAACTATAAAAATTAACAAACGGTTCATTATTGTTCTTCTCTCTTGTCTGTATCTGGAATAATGTTGACTTTCTTTTGCTCCAGAATACGGGGGTAAAATTTAATAAGTTTATGAATTTTGATTTTTCTGTGTACATAATTTTGAATTTATTAAACTGAACTTTTAGGTAGATTTCTTTCAGAAAATCTACCTATTGCAATGGGGGCAGTAGTCTCAGATTCAAAAATTGTTCAACGCGTTCAATTGTGAACGCCTTATTAACTATTTCATATTTTACAAAAATTTACGATCTGTCCCTCATAAATTCGTCCAGCGACCGATAAGCTTTATTACAGGCCTTTGCTCTATCAGGGGCCAAACTAGGAGATTTATGATGACGCGTGCTGAGCCATAACTATTTTTAATAATATTTATAGGCTTAAAAAATGTATAGGTCGTTACAAAAGGCTAGGATAGGATGGTAGAGAGAAATATAAGCCGTCCACACATTTTACAGGGGGCAAAAGAAATAAAGTAGGTAATAAATAAAGCAAAGGAAGATAAAAAGGTTTTTTTTTTTTTTTTTTTTTTTTTTTTTTTTTTTTTTTTTTTTAATAATAATATTTGAACATTTTCAATGATCTCTCCCCTGCACACAGGGCATGGATCCATGGTGATGACTTCCTGCAAACCTCTGCACGTTGTGCAGAAGCAAAGATGCACGAGAGTGCCTCATTTAAACAAATGACGCAAGTTCTGTCTCCTCGTCCTCTTCCTTTCGGTGGCATCATTTTGGAAATTATGTGAAACTCATCTTAAGTATATGATGACGTCCGTAATGTTTGTGTGTTGCTCCACCCGCAGACGTTCCTCTAATCGTCTTGGTCTGAAGTTAGTTATGGTTAGGGATTCTGACCTCCACCGATACCTCAGTTATGAAATGTGATAACTAGAGCGCGGATTTTCGTGCAGTTAAAAACTGAAAAGTCAAAAGATGCAAAAACGTGCAATAAAATTCGTTGAAAGTGCAAAAACGCAAAATATTTATTTCTAAATGTCGCAAGCACGTGTACCTATTTAAAACTACTACTGCCTACGTTTTATTTACTTTATTTTTTCAAGAATAAAAACTTAAATGCAATCTAAAAAGTCAGATAAAAGATTATGTTTAAAAAATAAATAAAAATTAAAACATTTTCAAGGTTTTTGAAGGATATAAAAGGATTTTTATTCATGGTGGGTTCAAAGTCCATTTTCCTCGAACTTGATAACATTCTTAACTCCTTCTTTGAACCTTGGATATTTAGATCAAGAAAAATAAAATGTTTTGATGTGAGTTCGAATTTTACGTTGAATTTGAACGTAAAAATTAATATCCCCCGTTTTTTCGTTAAAAAAAAAAAAAAAAAAAAAAAAAAAAAAAAAAAAAAAAAAAAAAAAATCGAGAGGCAGAAAAAAAAAATAATTCGAATTATCAAACATGTAAACATTGGAACTAAAAATTCCATTTACAGAACGTTATGAAAACAGTTATTTCGAATTATCGAGCGTTTTAACTCTTATTTTTAATAGACACGGACAAGATGATTCCTGACAAAACTTGAAAATTCGATGTATAGACCGTTTTATTTTCCCTTTACCAGAAAAATGATTTCGAATTATCGAGCGTATCCAAATACAAAGGATTTTTTCGTATTACCAAAGCGACAGGCTTGGAAAAAGAAAAAAAAAAAAAAAAAAAAACCGAGGCCGCGCTTTTTCTTTTTTCAAATGTGTAAAGAAATTAACCACCTTGTTTATTTTAGGGCTGTAGTGATAAGGCTAAAAAATTCGACTTCAGATTTTGGTTTACAAAAAACGTCTATTTATTAGAGAATTAAAACTATTTACAAAGACTAGGTATAGATATGTACAAAAAAAAAAAAAAACTTAGTGGTTCTTCGACGTCACCGAAACTGCACAGCACCAATTTCGAGAATTTCTTATTTCTCACCAGCTCGCCGTAGTTTAGTGCCAAAGAATAGCCGAGGACTACACTGATTCGGTAGTGGGTGGAGCGTTTGATGGCAGTAACGCTGCTGCCATACCAGAAAAGTTTGACTCCTGGATTTCTACCGGGTTCGATTCGTCGAATGTGTAAACTTCCACATATTTTCCGGCTTTTAAAAGAGTCAAGGCGGTAAAAGCGGCCGCCTTGCTCATCGGAATGTCGTCACCGCACAGTTTGTCGCTCAGCAAATAAGGGACGATTATTATTCGCAGGTCGATCTCCGTCTTGCTGAGCTTCTCCAACGCCTCCATCATATTTCCGTAGATCTCCGCTGAAGACTTTATCGCTCAAGTACGCCTGTCGCTCGATAAAAAGTTCCAGCGGAGTCACCAGCTGCAAAGTTTACACAAAGGTTTGTAATTTTTTTGTAATTTTTATTTTATTTTTCCTGATCGTCACGTCGCTTCAAAATACTCGTAATCGGCTTCTTGAGTTCTTCATCGAGCGGCACTTCTGTGTGCCGCTCCGAGTCGGTTAACACTGTGGCTGCAGGATCGATCCTGACCGTCGCCCTTGGACCGCTTGTCGTTCCACTTGTCGTTCCGCTTGTCGTTCCGCTTGTCGTTCCGCTTGTCGTTCCGCTTGTCGTTCCGCTTGTCGTTCCGCTTGTCGTTCCGCTTGTCGTTGGTAAGGGGGCTTCGATTGGCGCCAAATCCTCTTGGCCTCCGGAGTACCTCTTCTCGGTCTCGGCCGAGGCTAACATCGTCCCATCATTACTTGGGACACTTTGGTTACTTTCGGTCGGTTCCATTCTTATCTCGATAATTTTTAAATTGGATGATGTTACCAAACGGAGAGGTTGGCGAAGAATTTATTCAGTTTATTTTGCATTGGCTACGTCTAAAACCGATAAAGGGGTAAAAAGCCCCCCCCCCCCAATTTTATCGAGACTTAGTACATCTAATTAATTTTTTATCTCCTATTCCCACATTATAATAGCCCCCTTGCCTCACCCCCCTGGGATAGGAGGGGAGACTACAGGACCGTGAGTCGAACTGGACGGTCCATTTAATTTTAAGTGCATCGAACTAAATTTTTTCGTATATTAGCCTCCAACTCGCCTCTAAGCGAAATATGAGCTAAACAACAGATTTTTGAACTTTTTTCGTTCTTCTGCAATATTTTCGGTTCTAATGCACATTTTTACACAAATAGAGTTGCAGCAAGATATGTGGTAATTTTTTTCAAATTTTTCGCGCTTCACTTTTAGGTATTTTAAGTGGTAGAACACCCTAAAAAACTCAGAAAATGGTTTTTTTCCCACTTTTTAAGGGTACTTTTGCTCATGGAAATTTTTTATCATAAAACTAACTTCAGATTCGTGTTCCTCACCCAAAAAACATGGAAAAGTCATATATTTTGGACGAAATTTAAAAATAAAGAATTTTGCGCAGAAAAAGTTGTCTCGTGGCTAATGCATCTTTCAAACCGAAATTTTTAGTTTTAGGTTTCGCCCAAAATATGTTTTTCAACGTTTTTTAGGGAGAGATACACGATTCTGAAGACGGTATTGTGGAAAAAAAATTTATCACCTAGTTTACTACACCTACAGCAAATTAATGAGGAATTTTTGTATGTTTCAAACCAACCTATGATTTTCCCATGATTTTTGGAGTGAGGAAAACGAATCTGAAGTTGCTTTTCAAATAACAAAAATTTCCAAGAGAAAAAATACGTGCGAACAAAGTGCAAAAAATGGCTGAAAATGATTGAATTTTTTTAAGGGTGTTTTACCACTTAAAACAATCTAATTATTATGATGTAGTAAGTAACCTTTTTTGCTGCGTGTAAACATCTACATTAGAACCAGCAGAAAACCGAAAAAATTTCCAAAATCTTATTTTTAGCTCTAGCAACCCCTACGATTCGAGGCTATTATACGAAAAAATTTAGTTCATTTCACTTAATTAAATGTGTCAAGTCCCGATAAACTATTTCATCTTTTGAAAAACCATAACCGTATCTTTCCAGTAATCTGCTAAGAACCTAAAACCAAGTTTACATGCTATTTTATATAAAATTTTGGTATTTTTTAAAAGTAATAAACGCTAAAGACATTTTTATAATGAAAACCACATTTAACACTATCAGAAATCTAGTCACCGACAACGTAAGAATAGTTATAAATTATAATTTTTTTTTTGACACCCGCGATGGATTTTAGTGAGTACAGATACGCGACAAGCCGTAATCGAAACAAAAAAAATTAAGTAAAAATTTTGAGGGAGGTCAAAATATTTTTGCACCACCGTCAATTCATATTTTTTCCCGTTCTCCTGCCGGCCCTTAGCGGTCAATTTCTTCTTCGTTAGAAATTTAAATTCCATCATCTCTAATCAAATCGCTATCTCCATTTTTGGAGGAGCTGTAGCGGCTTTCGTAGGTGATGACGTCTTTTGCTGAGCTTCATTAATAAACCTTTAATTAAATAATTAATTCGATAAAGGATAGTGGCTAGGAGCTTTCTAGGAGCAATATTAATGACAGAATTGAATATCTCGAGTTCGTAGCTGTCGCACCTACCAAAGCCGCTACAGCTTCTCCAAAAGTGGAGATAGCGATTTCGGCCCAAAAGAAAAAGTTCTTGAAAAAGGCTCTACTTTTCATCTCTGAAATAAAAATTGGGATTCTCATTAAAATAAAGAAGTTTGTGTCGCTATATCGTGATACAGAAGGCGTAGATGTTTCAATTTGTAATATTTGGAATCTTCAGAAAAAAAACAAGTTAAATTAAAAAAAAGTTTGGCCTCTTAAGTCAATTTTAACGGATTTTAGGGCGAATTAAAACTAAAACTTTGTGTTTTTAAAAGTTGTCAAAAGTGGCAACTATTTAGTCAAATCAACTTGAAATTTTGCGTAGATTACGAATCTGCAATCAAAAATAGGGGTTCTCATTTGAAATAACGAAGTTAGGTTCTGTTTGGGGCACCCTGTATATCGGAACGCAATTTTAAATATACCGATCAATTCTTTGTTTAAAATTAAGGGACCACATTTAACTTTTTTTGATACAACGCTTTTTTAACGCTCTCACAAAAATTATCCATGTATTTCCGAACACCGTGTATATTGAGCGGAAGGAATTTAGTTCAAAAACTCTGGATGGTTGGCGCTCTCATTTTGGTATACAATCACCATTTAATCGCTTCATTACACTCGGGATTCTTTTTATTCATAAGTTACTAAATGGTAATGTTGATTGTCCTGATCTGCTTGATGTCATCCCCTTTCATGTACCCCCCCGAATCCTTCGCCATTCCTCCCATTTGTTCCACATCCAATTTCATCGGACAGAGTACGGTCGTTCGCTGACACTTTCCGGTATTTTGGATATCATCAATAAATTGGGTTTGGATCTTGACATTGATCTCTTCCTTAACACTTTTCAAGAAGTAAAATCAAAATTAAAATCATTGTCTTAGAGGAGCTGGGAATCATTGATTAACTGAATGATCATTAGTCCAGGGCTCGGATTCTTAGGTCCTAAAAAAGGCCAAAATATGCACCTAAATATTCCCTTAAAAACGTTGAAATATGCTTCAAAATATGCCATTATATTTCTTTAAAAAACCAATGAAAAAATAATAAAATAAAATACATTTGAATAAGTTAAGCTTATATTAGGTAGTTTAAATTTTTACAAATTTTTTACAATGTATTATTTATTTATTTCACAATATATTTACAAAAAAGAGTCCCGCGGCAGCAGGACTAAAGAGGTAGATTTCTTTCAGATGGTTAGATCTCGAAGTTTCTAAAATTCGAAGAAAAAAAAATCATCTGTTTCCCGGTAAAAATTCAAAAATTTTCTTTTTTACCTAGATTCAAATCTATTACACCCAGCTGATCCAAACCAACTGTAATACTTTCTTAGACATCCCCATAACATCACTTTTAAGTTTGAAAGCAATTGGATGAACGGTTTAGGAGATACGCAGTTTAGGCCCTAAGCAAACTACCAAAACCGATAGGAGGTCGCAAAAAAAAAAAAAAAAAAGCTTTTACAATCCGAGCCCTGAATTCATTACATTATTAAATTCACATTTAGTCAACAATAGTAACATATATTTTTTTATAAATTTTGTATTTATTTTTAACATTTAGTTGATAATTTATTTTCATTGTGTAATAATTTATATTTTATTTATTTATTTATTTTATACATACATATATTTATTTAATTGTTAATTTCTCCTGAATTATTTATTATTGTAACTTTGTATTGCGTTTAAATTTGTTTTGTATTTATTCCGATGTTGATGACTGTCTTGACTGTGCTATTTGGTTCCATACTGTAAGCATTGAAATATGTATATGTATAATATAAAAAAAAAAAAAAAAAAAAAAAAAAAAAAAAAAAAAAAAAAAAAAAAAAAAAACATCCCTAACCATCCCTAAAGATACACATACTTATCATTAGTTGTTTCTGAACTGGATTCAACCTTAGAATGCTTGTCGGATGATTCATGGCTTGATATACACAATTGTAGTGTATTTTCGGGTAAAATAATTCACTTTCCAGTTTAATTTGCTTTAATTGATGTTAATAGACTTGTTGGTCAGGCGTTACAATAAAGATGGAAACAGTGTTACCCCTTGGTAGGTTTTTCCCGGTTACGGTTACAATGCACTCCAAAATATCCCCAATATAAAAGATATAAATATATAACAACAATGTAGTATCCGTCGAGTTTTTTGAAGAGAATTCCACATCATTTGCTACTTGCTGGGGATCATGCTGGAGGGTAACATCCGATGAGCTGTTTTTCAAAGAAGATTCTACTTCTTGACCCCCTAGATCAATGCTTTCACATCCAAATAGGTCTCCGATATTCAACCAGCTGAAAAATTAATTACAAATATTTTTAAACAATAAGATTATGGTTATTTTCTTACCTTCTTCAATGCCGTCCGTAGTAATAACTCGAGAGGACCTGTACGTGGAAACGATTTCCATCCTGAATTTCAATTGTTGGGGGAAGCGGAACGCTGCCGCGTAGGCTGTAGCCCTGTCTAACTGAACAAGAACATGGGAACAGTAAAAAATCGGAACAGTAAAAGTTCTAAATCTCGGGTCGTGAACCGGTCGACTACCCCTTGCCTCACCACCCTTGGGATAGGGAGCTTGGCTAAGGCTGGGAACCTTCGTTTCCAAACCCCGAAGAAACGCTCCACAGGATTGCGGGTTCGGTGGTGCAATGACTTAACGGAGTCATTATGTAGTTGCATGACCCTGCCAGCCTGCCTACCCTGCATCACGATCGTCTCCATATGGCTTGTTTTCGATGACTTTCAAAAACCGGGTTGGCCGAAAACAATTATTTATTATGTAATTTTAATAATATTTCATTTCATTTATTTCTTATGTTATAAACCTTACAAAGGTGTACATTTGTCAAAAAGCAATATTATATAAATAATAAAAAAAAATTGTAATTGGTTGTCATAGTTTAAAGGCTTTATTGCGATTGATCACTTCTAGGGATTCTTCCGAATATCTAAACCTAGGGTGTAGCAGCAAAATGAGAGAGCAAAATTTGAAGTTTCCCCATTTTTCATTTTGATGGCGCGTTTTAGTCCTTTGAAAATCCCTCCTCCTTCCAAATACAAACGGGCCGGATGGTTCCACTTTCTTCAACATGTCATCTTCGAATTATATTAAATTTTATTTAAATAAAGTAATAATATTTATCTTTTTGGTTCTCTGCGAATCTTGAGCTACTCGACAGGTCATTTGCAGTCTTCCAAGATACGTGATTTTAAATTGATTTCTTCCAGCTTATTTGTGTAAGTTTCTTTTTATTGTTTCCGTGTCCATTGGGAAATACGGAATGCCGAAACGGCATGTCTTTGCTTTTATTCGAGGACTCCTCTTTTTCATGGAAAACAGTAACATCCGAAATACCGTCATTCGTTTCTTCTTTTTCTCATTTTTTTCACGGACCTTCACAGGCCAAACCGTTTATCGGACATTTTTCCGACGTCGGAGTTTTTTTCACAATTGTTCAAATCTGAATATTATTTTATGTTCTCAAAATTACCATTTTTCAGAAAAAAAAAAAAAAAAAAAAAATTAAAAAATCCTCGGAATCGGGAAATAAAAATTTGTTATTAATTTTTTTCTTAAGTTTTTTTTTTTTTTTTTTTTTTTTTTTTTTTTTTTTTTTTTTTTTGCAAAAAAATGCCTGCAATAAAATTTTCATTTTTAAAATCTCAAGTCGAAAATGATCCTAAGTTAACTTTTGATGACGAACATTCTTGTCCCATCGATCTCTGTATGTTAAGGTGAAAGGATAGTGGTTTTCTTCGTTCTCCTAAAAAAATTGAATGAGAAGAATTGTCACCAATGATGGTTACCTTTGGCGGTGCCGTCACTTCTTTTTCTTTTTCACCATCGTCATCATCGGCATGATCAACTTCTTGAGCCTGCTGACGTCCCCGCTTTTCCTCAAACGATTTTATGAGGTCAGGGCATCTTAAATTTTCCTCCAGCTCCCAACTATCTTCCCATCTGAGAAGATATTCGACTTTACCATTACGAACTCTACTATCCAGAACCTTCTTAACTTCATACTCTATCTCCTCGTCAGAACTTTCTGACAATTCAATTTATTTTTCTTTGTTAAAAAATGGATATTAAAATATCGTTAAGAAATAAAGAAATTCCTCGCGACATCCCTTTAAAATACTTGTGGTGTTATTTCGAAGTTCATCATCATGCGGCACCTTCCCTAGCCGCTCGGGATCGTTCATGACAACCGCTTCAGGCCCTCACTCTTTTCGCCGCCGTTGGAGAAACACTTGTCGAAGGTGCGGGGGCTTCTTTCTTCTTTACTTTTCCTCCCTCTGATACTGTCTTGTCTCTTTTAAATTTTCCTCCCGCGTAGCTTTTTTCAGTTTCCGCTGAGGCCAACTTGCTTCCATCATTGGTCGTATGTAACACTATCGCGACTCTCTGACAACTCCATTTTCACGTTATTAGTGCTTAGTGAAGCTATTGATTTTATCATTCCGTATTTTACATTTATGTTACACATTTAGTATTTGATTTGATTAGGTATCTATTAAAAAAATGTGTAAATTTTCCTCCAGCTCCCAACAATCTTCCCATCTGAGAAGATATTCGACTTAACCATTACGAACTCTACTATCCAGAACCTTCTTAACTTCATACTCCATCTCCTCGTCAGAACTTTCTGACAATTCTTGGTCAATAGTGTCGACTTTCATGGAAAAAACTTCGAGTTTCGTTTGAGCTTTGATAAGGATCTTCTGCATTGATGCTCTAAATTTCACCGTGTTCAAGTGCTCCATCTCAGAGGAAGAATCACCAAAAATGTACTCTTCACCGCGATACTCAGACCCCACCACGTGGTCTGAGGGCAGATCAGTTGCCGACTTTTTGGCATTATTTCGATTTCGATTTCGCATTATTTCTACGTGTTTACGCACCGAGCTCCAAAGCTCAACTCATTTATTTTATGCATAATTCTTCTGACACCATTGAACTGATTTATTTAATTTGTACGAATTTCAAGACGTGCCAACGAACCAAATATTTTGACCTCAGTTGAACATAGTTGGAAAAACGAATAAAAATCCATATTAGGCAAATTTGAAAGCTTTGTACCACAAAGGCCACTCTGATTTTGACCATTTTTTTTACAAACGAAAATTTTTTTTTTTAAGCCTGATGGATTTTTAACAAGTGCGCGTGTACGGTATGAAAAACCATTCCCAACAACTATTTTTGGCAGTGAGCTTATCAGCGATTAAACTATTTAAAATTTCAATTTAGAGCAGTGGACTAGGCCTACTGGGGATACCACTTGTAAAAAAAAACGCACCGTAGACTTTACCTCAAGTGACTAAGGGTCTAAGGTGGTGTGGAAATAAGTCTGAGCAGTCGGCCGAGGTTAAAACATGGATGGGTGACCACTCTACGTCATATTCATGTTCTAAACGCGGCGATGTATTCCATATCTCCTAACTCAGGGGATTGAGGCAATGAGTAGTACCTTTTAGTGAGGTACGATTTGGTCAAACGCTTTAAATATTTGCGTAATACGTTTGACCAACTCGATATAAGTTACAAGAAGACTTCATATTTATTTTTAACTTCTATTTTTTCATATTTTATTGTGCTAGCAAGTTGTAAATATAAATCTAAATTGTAAGTTTCTGAATTTTTGTACTTTATTTTATTTATTTTATTTTATTTTATTTTTTAATTCTTACTTTCTTTACCTTTATGGGTACCTATACTACTGGGTATACATAGTACCTTACTATCCTAAAACATTCGTCAACCCTTAAGCTTCAAACAAGTGGGTAAACAATAACACGTATTTTATTGCAAAATTAATTTACCGTCAAATGGGGTCACTTTGCCCACTTTGAAACTTGAATCTAATGTTTCTAAACAATCATTGGTTTTTAAAAAAATTTGAAAAATGCTAAAATGTATGGGACGGCATCAAAATAGTAATTCTTGTTTTAAATTAATTTTTTTAACTTACGTCAATTTTTAAACCGCCAAAAACAGGTTGGGCAAAGTCACCCCGTTGGTTGGGGTGACATTGCCATGCGGGGGTGACTGCCCACGCGGGGTGACATTACCCGCTTGATTTACTTTTATAACTCATTCATTCAAGAAAACGCAAGTAAAAAAAAAACTTTTTAAATTTATTCACAAGAAATAAGAAGACAAGTCTTCCTCAAAAAACAACACTCCTCTTCTTTCTTCTGGAGGATTATCGCACCTCCAAACAATGTCCGACCTTGAAACCGATGCCTCATCAGGCCTTACGGGCGGTGAAAAGCACTTTCCTGAATCGCTGGTCTTAAAGAAAGTAACCTCCAAATCCCCGTCGTCGTAAACGTCAGTTATTTTTGACATAAAATGTTTTTCTTTCTTTTTCCCCATGAGTTTTACAATTACGAAGTCTCCTACCGCCATGTCTTTCGCCGTCTCATTATTATTTTCATCTTCCGTCATGTCTTTCGCCGTTTTATTATTATTTTCATCTTCTTCGTTGCTTCTTCCGCTTCCAGATGGGTCATCAACGACTTCCTCGTCGCTTTCGCTATCCAATTCTAAATTTCGTTTGGTCCTTTTCGCCGCAGTTGTTGGTTCTATCGTTTTCATTTTCCGTTTTTCTCCTCGTTGAAGCCCTTCTGATCGAAGAAGAACCTCTTCCGCTGAAATCGCTCGGCCTGGAGAAAGAATAACTTTTCTTCTTTGGGTCATATTTTTTTGTGCTCCACTACGGCAAGATTGCAAATATTTTAAGAGCGATTCACGGCGATGTATTCCATATCTCCTAACTCAGGGGATTGAGGCAATGAGTAATACCTTTTAGTGAGGTACATACGATTTGGTCAAACGCTTTAAATATTTGCGTAATACGTTTGACCAACTAGATATAAGTTACAAGAAGACTTAATATTTGCTTTTGACTTCTATTTTATCATATTTTATTGTGCTAGCAAGTTGTAAATATAAATCTCAATTGTAAGTTTCTGAATTTTTGTACTTTATTTATTTATTTTTTTATTTATTTTTTTTCATTTATTTATTTATTTATTTATTTTTTTATTCTTACCTTATTTACCTTTATGGGTACCTATACTACTGGGTATAGTACCTTACTATCCTAAAACATTCGTCAACCCTTAAGCTTCAAACAAGTGGGTAAACAATAACACGTATTTTATTGCAAAATTAATTTAGGTATTAAAAAAAAAAAAATAATAATAATAACCCACTCTGAAGAAGGCTAATAGATCCTGCAGGCGCTGTTCTGCCGAAGGGTCATTCACTATGACCTCTGCGGGCTCTACTACTTCTTCATCCTCTGAACCATCATGTTGGGCCACGAACGGCAAGTCTTCCAAATCGTCGGGATGAACAATCAGGGCCAAGTTGTGAAGTGAAAAACAACTCGGAGCTATCCTCCCAGCAACCTGAGGTTGCACCCGAAGGTAGTTGAGGCAGGGAAAACGCTCTTTGACGACACCGAAGGTACGTTCAACTATACTTCTCGTCGACTTGTGTCGCTGATTGTAGCGCCGCTCAGTAGGGTCATCTGGATTGCGGTGAAGAGGAGGCATAAGCCAATCTTTAAGAGGGTATGCCGAATCACCCAGAACCACAGCGTTCCTGAAAGGGCGCCATCCTTGTTCGAATTTGGTGAAAACCGCGGAATTCCGAAGTACCCGGGAATCATGGGTGCTTCCCGGCCAGTGGACATTTACAGCATATATTTCTTAATTCGGCCCACATAAAAGTAGCGCATTCAAGGCATGGTCGCCATTGCGGTTCACGAACTGTTCTTCATGCACACGTGGCGCGTACCGTCAATGCAAGCACACGCTGAAGGGAACCCACCCTTCCGATAGATCTCCCCCGCAATTGAAGAGGTGTCCTCCGGCCAGCGAACGAATTCGTGAAACAATACTCTGACGATTTGTCTAGGGATTTCGTCGATCACTCGGCAGATCGTCGCCTTCGACACCCCGTGCATCGCAGCCACTTCATGATACTGTGCACCACTCCCGACCCAACGGAGGAACAAAAGAAGCTTTTGTTCGGCAGACAAACTCTGGTTGCGGTACGTAGGTTGAACGTACGGGCCAATTCGACTGAGCACGTACTCAACCTGTTAACAGCAATGAAATCATAGTTCACCTACTATTTCTGTACCTTTTCTAAAGTTTCACATTCATATAGGATTAATTTCACTTGCCTGAATCTTTTTCATTCGAAAAGCTTCCTTGAATGAAAAATCAGAATAATCAAGATGATCAAAATTGATCCTCGTCTTAAATACTCGAGGACGACGCCGTCCGGACTCTCCTTCATCATCGTCAAACAAAATTTGACGGATCAAAGCCATTTTAAAAGGATTTTTATTCAATTTAAAATGGGAAACGAAACAGACGAAGACACCTCGGGGGACCATCGTTAAATCAGAAGTAAACATCCCATCGTTAAATGAGGAGTAAACAACTCTACACTCTGCGATTTTCGTCTTTATGAAACAGAAAACGATGAGTACTACCGAAATCAAGGATTCCATTCGTCGTATACGCAGACTCCGAGTCCATTCTGGAAAAGATTCCACCGGGAGACAGCGGCTCGGGCCGCTTGAAGTCTACCCCGTACCAACGTCACCTCCCGATGAGTTTCTGCGTTTATGTAAAAATTGTGGAAACCATTCCCCGCCACCTACTCCCCCATGATTTCCCCTCCGAGCCCTTTATTTATGTAGGACCAGACTCGGCGACGAAATTCATTAAATATATGACAATAGTGGCTAAGAAGGTATCGTTGGCATATGCCAACGTGAGGCCCATGTTGCCCCTGACGTCTGTCGAGCTGGATGCATTCTAATCCTCATCCCATTGTTATATCTGTTCCCTTCTCTTTACCCCTTTTAACCAAAAAGTTATGGATCACGATCACCTCACCGGATACTACCGTGGTCCAGCTCATAACAAGGGGAGGGGTGGGGGTAAACGGCGCGTGGGAGGGGTGGGGGTAAAAGGGGCGGGGCTTACGACCTCATTCGACCTGATCATTTTTGCTGTCCCAGATAGCCCAAAATCCCTCTACTCTCTACTTCATTTTTATATATATATATATATATATATATATATATATATATATATATATATATATATATATATTATATATTTTTTTTTTTTTTTTTTTTTTTTTTTTTTGGTCTCGTTCAAGTCAGCGTTTAAAAAACTACAAATCGAAGCCTTCATTGAGTCGATTCGATAAAAAAAATAAAGAGTGATCGGGTGGTGAGGAGAAATAAAAAAATTTATATCGCCTGGACGAGCTGTGTCGGCGGCTGAGGATCTTGATTGCAAGCGACGAAAACAAGGCGCTACAAGAAATCTTTTTGCAGATGACGACAACGTTGACGACAAAAACGGCGTCGACGACGACGAGGAGGAAGAAAAAGATGAAGGCGACGACGAAGACGAAATCAAAGGTGGAGAAAAAGAAGACGACGAAAGGGAAAAAATGGACGTTGACCCTGTGGAAAAAATTCCATTGAATGGTCTATGTGACCCGACGCTTTATTAAAAGTTGATTCGTTTTTAAACTTATTTTTTTACCCCCTCCCCTTCACTTGCTAAGCCTCTAAGATTTATTGGTCCACTCCTCAGTAACAGAAATACTGAGTAACAAAGAACATCTTATTAGAAATTGGCCTTTTGACCCGACGCGAGTGATCACGTAATGATTTTTTTCGACCTTTGACCCGACGCGAGTCATCAAGTTACGGTTTTTTTCGACTGTTGACCGGATGTGAGTTCCCCCCATTATTTATTATTATTATTTATTATTATTATTAGTAGTAGTAGTAATCCCAACTAAAAATTTTTTGAAGCTGGTTGGTAATCCAGGGAAAAACGTAAAAAAAAGGATACTGACCCGACGCGAGTGTTCACGTTTCATCATTATTCATGGTAAAAACCAGAGAAAATCAAGATTTATATACGGCAATATCTTGCATATTTTTATAGATTTTAGTTCAAAACCTTTTACTAAATGTTTTTCTATTATTAAACTAAGGGGAAAAAATAATTTTAATGATATTAAATATTTTTATTTGGTAGAAAACTTCACTCAAAATAGGGTCTCCATCGAAAATTTTGGTTAAGAGTAGACACAATTCGGCAATTATTTTGGGACTATTAACTGTCATAACGTAGGCAAAGCAATATTTTTTTTTTTTTTAAACGTTTTCTTTATCCAAATATACGCCTAAATAGAAGTTTCATAATGTTTTTTTACTCAAAAACCCTAAAATAAAAGTTTCGGGTCACTATGACCCGACGCGAGTGCTCACGTTTGGAGAAGCCAAGCGAGTGCTGGAGGGTTAAGGTTTTAGGGAAAAAAAAGGACGAAACATTTTTTGGCTTCTCACTTACATCGGCTTCTCCAGTCCAGCAACCGACGTCTGCGGAACGTGCACTCGACTGAAAAACTAAATAAATATTGACAAAAGCATAGGCGAGAAAAAAAAAAAAAAAAAAAATTAATGGTGGACCTTTTCGTCCACAAGCGTCGAGCAAACAAACGGCAACGCTTTCTATGAGCTTATGCTCCAAGCTCATGCATCTGAAACCTTGATAACGTTCGTTTTCGATTTGCAGCAAATGCTTCGTCTGCCTTAAGGGTCTATTGGGGATGCGTTCTACCATGGCTACATACATCAATGTATGTCCACATTCATGGCTTATCAATAGCGGCACTAAGCACTAATAACGTATAATGTGGAGTCGTCGGAGCGTTCCAACCTATGATGGTAGTAAGTTGGCCTCAGCGGAATCTGAAAAATGCTACGCGGGAGGAAAATGTCAAGGAGACAAGACAAAATTAGAGGGAGGAAAAGTAGAGAAAAAAAAGAAGCCTCCCCGCACCGTCGACAAGTGTTTTTCCAACGTTAATGTAAATAGCGTGAGGATAGAGCCTGAAGCGGTTTTCATGAAGGATCCAGAGCGGATAAGGGAGGTGCCTCATGATGATGAACTACGCAATGCTACGACGAGCATTTTAAAGAGACGTCGCGAGGAATAAGACTTCATTTCTAAAAGAAAATTCCTTTGTGTAACATAAAAAATAAATTATGAGAAAATTTTTTATCCTTGATTTTTATAACTCGGGCGGTGTCAGGTCTTAGATTTCTCCTGACCGTTCGTTGCCTAGGGTGCAAATAGCGAGGTTCGGCCTTGCACCTAGGCTTTTTAATTATCATTAGCAAAATATTACTCAGAACATTTTAAAATCTTACAAAAATGGTCTTTTTTTGTAAAAAAGGTTTAAACTTTGGCTACAAAAGGGCTCTTCTTGTCGTAAAGATACAAAATTTTCATAAGAAGGATATTTTCTCGTCAAGAAAAGGTCAAAACCTGGATAAAAAGTGTCTGTTCTGGCCAAAAAAGGTTTAAAGTCAGGCCGGAAAGTAAAATCTGCCTGTAAAGTGTCTTAACATATCTCAAGAGGTCCACATACATGAATGTATGTCCACATTCATGGCTTCTAGTCCAACGCCTGGAAAAGCGAGACCCACGTCCCTCCAAAATCGGTTAAATATTGGAGCATTGAGCCGAGGTTATTGAGGATTTCTAAGTGGTTTCAGAATATTGTTTCCGTACATCCATTCACCGACGTATAACTCTTTAAGTTAGTATTTCGGTTTACCGATGTACCTCCCGCTATCTTCTTTAACTCCAACCATGCCCGTTCAAAATGTTGGGTATGGTACCGCAGGGGACGGTGACCGTTGGGGTGAGGAGGTCCGTTATATTCGTGGCCAAGGCATTCATCATTAAATGGACCGGGAGGAAACCACCTGGGTCCTGTTTTCGTGGAGGGTTCACAAAAAATTGGTGTTGGGTATAACAACACCATGCTCGGCGTAATTGTCCCCAACATATAGCCACGCCATCCGTCGGTACATACGTAGGAATCTTCGTCTACGTATAAGGCTTCGTTTGGAGTATTCCTATCCCTATTTTCGGTTACCACTCCGAAAACACGTTTGGTAGTTCGGCTGTAACCAACCCTCTACCCATTTCTCAGACGCGAGTTAACGTCCTTACTTCCGTCTATGTACCAAAGTTTCGTCGATTTGGACGAGGTTCCTCACACCTTCAAAACTGGCAGTAAAATCATGCCACGAACCTTAAGTGCTAACGTCCCTAAACTCCTCAGTCGTGGGACGTGGGGAGTGGGAACTGAGCAGAGAACGAGTTATCTTCTTAGCAATCGATTGTTCGAGTGTTCGACTTATGAGGTTCGACGCCGCTCGTTCAAATCCCTACGGAAGCGCACCAATCTGGCGCTAACCATGACGTCATTTGGCCAGGAATCAGCGTTGGTCTTACCATTACCGATCGTGGATCTTGTACTTCGATTTTCCGCACCCTGGATAGACGCACTTATTTCCTGCCATAATAAGTCATCAGGAGTCAGAATTTTTAACAAACTGTCCAGGTTGATCTCATGAGGGAATGGGAGTACTAGTGATACTCTTTCAAGTAAGCCCCCATAACTTCCGTCGAAGTAGAAAGATCGTTTTCTATGTCTAAAAACATTTTATCGGACAGAAGACATAATTTCACGGAAGAAAATTTGGAAAAATATTTATTCATTAATTTCAATTACTCAAATTTAAAATAGATACATTTGTCATACATTTATATTGTTCATTAAATTATTTAATTAAATGATGACTTTTTTTGTGTTTTCCCCTTCTATATGTGTATTTTACAGCCTTTAGTGCTACTATTGGTATATTTTGAGATTTTTTTCTACATATATTTTCATAATTTAACAATTTTTGCTGCATATTTGGTGCATATTTTAAATATTTTTACTGCATATTTTGGCAGTTTTTGTTGCATAAACATCCGGTCTCTAATTATTAATAATGAAAACAGAATTTTTGGAAAATTGGAGTTATCAAGTTCCTCCATACCAGTAAGCGGCAGGAAGACTCTGGACCGGAAAAGGCTTATGGAAAGAGGCTGAACTTCGTTATTTGTACCAAAGGCAAGGAATAGTCAAGAGAAATCTAAGACCAGACACCGCCCACTCTCAATGGAGTTATCAAAATCATGGATTAAAATTTTCTCATACATAATTTATTTTTTACATTATTATACATAGGAAGTTTTATTCTTCCCGACCGCGACGGCGCTTCAAAATGCTTGTAGTCTGATTACGAAGCTCATCGTAGTGCGGCACTTCTGTGAGCCGCTCTGGATCAGTGATCACTATAGCTTCAGGATCTATCCTGACTGTCGCCGTTGGAGAATAGCTTGTAGATGGTAAGGGGGCTTCTTTTTTCTTTCCTTGCTCACCCTCCGCCGATTCCGTTTGGCCTCCCGAGTATCTTTTCTCGGTCTCCGCCGAGGCCAACTTCGTTCCATCATGAGTGGGGACACTTTCGCTACTTTCTGACGATTCCATTATCCGTGTGCCGCTCTTAAAAACAAATAGAAACCGACTGATTATTACGAACGAAATCAACCGTGCAAGGGGTCAAAAACCTAAAAATTCGTTTTCAGAGCTTATTTTTTCCTTAAAATTCTTAAATCACAAAATCAAAAAAGAAAAAGATTACCTCGATAATTTTTCTTCTAAGATTGAAGAGATTAAAATGGATGAAGTTACCTAACTAAGAGGTTGGCGAAGGAAAACATTAACTATTTTAGTTAAATTTATGAAGTTGGCAATCTTCAGCAGAAAGTTTTGGATTAGATCCTTGGTAGATATCAAAATTTAAGAGATACCCTTCACTGCTGTTTAGGCACCACATTTTATATCCAAACCTAATTCTATGTTATTTTCCAGTGCAAAATTGATTATTCTTAAGCTTATATCGCTAGCGTGGCCATCTTAAAATAGAACGGCAGTCCTTCCATCAAGTCCTAAATTTGTGCGGACAATGTTGATTTGTATCACAAACTTGGTGAACCAGTCGAAAAACGTCGGCTCCTCCATCCAGGCGTTTGATGTCGCACCATACATAGTTCCGGGGTACGTAGATGATGACACCCACCATGGTTGGACGGCGGCTCCCTTAAAAACAATAAGCGGAGGAAGAGAAGCACCATTCGCCGAAATGCATGCAAGCAAAAGAAATGCATTAAAAATAGAGACATCTGTCGGATTTCTTCAAAACTACAATGAGTTTTATTTTTTTTAAATCCGACCGAGTAAAAATCTTAACTCGTTTACATTTACCCCATTTTTACATTTACCCCTATTAGCCCTAGTGCAACACAGCCAATCTGAAAAAAAAGAAGGAAAAAAAAAATTAATTTTTTGTTTATTGCGGCACACAGTGGTCCCAAATGGCCAAAAAGCGGCAAAAAATCAATATCTCTAGAACGGATCGCCCTATCAACCTGCCACTAGTCTCATTCGATTCAGTATTAAAAAATACATTAGATTTGTTAAAAATTGTTTACTTTTTTTTTTTTTTTTTTTTTTTTTTAATAAAACCAATTCCGAACGACGTCGAAGTATGAGGCCTGAACTATTTTATTTAAAACAAAAGCTTTATGGCTTCTTCGCTTAGAGGAAGATGTTTTTTATTTTTTATTTTTTTATTTTTTTAGTTTCAGGCCTCATACTTGTTATAAAAGGGTCTGAAGATTCTAAAAATTTATTAAAAATGTCTCCATTTGTTGAAACCCGAGCGTGTTTTCTGGTATGGTGTTGCCGAACGTATTTCTAATCTTTGTGTCGACTTTCTTGGGCTTCTTCTGACAATACTCCGATGGGTAAAGCAGCAGGTTTTAATAGAACTAGTACTTCCTACGTATAGATTTTGCGAAGGAGCCTTAAATTGAATGGAAAAAAAAAAATAAAAAAATAAAAAATGCGAAGGATGTTTTGAAAATGATGTCAAAGCTTGGTCAGCATGGATTCAACAGGGAATTCGTAGATTCTTATGATTTGATTACTCACATATTCCAATGAACCAAAAAGCGACTAAAGAATAACTAAATAAATTCATGAAAATCGACCTATACATTACATATTTCGAAAGACAATAAAGCAGAGCCCTCACCGGAAAATACTTACATGAAGAACCCTTTAAGACAGACACTGTGTCTATAGAACTGTCCTTACAAGTTAATCCTTTGCCCATCTCCCCTGAATTAGAAGATGCAATTGAAAATGTTGAACCCTCTATGGCTGTGTCGGAAGTTAAATCGGATGCTGCAGACTCTGTTGCAGAAACAATACATAATGAAATGAAAATACGTCTTAACACTTCGAGCTCCAAAGCTCAACTCATTTATTTCATCAACATCAGCTGATTTTACAACACTACACCCATCGGGGGGGGGGGGGGGGTCAAGGACTAAGATACTGGTTCGATGTAGTTGATCGGCACCATGCCCTTTTCACCAGTCCTTTGGACGAGTCCGATCATCCAGCCCGGGCAAGTCGTCTCGTTGCAGTCAACGATTATGTCGCCGGCCACGAAGGAAACCTTGCGTGGATCCTGAGGAAAGTTGTAGTCGTCTATTGCTTGAAATAACCTTCTAGTCGAGCGACGTTGCACCGAACTATGCACCGGATATTTCAGCTCATATTCTCTCCTCTCTACCTCCTTTTCTCTCAGCAGAATCTCCCCGTCTCTCAGCAGGATCTCCTCTTCCTTCCTCCTAATCTCTTTTTCTCTCTCTACAATTTCATCCACTTTCTTCGCTATGTCATCTACTCTCATGACAATCTCCTTTTCTCTCTGCTCGAACCATTTTTCTCTCTTCAGAATTTCATCTAATCTCTTCACGATCTCAATTTCTTTCCGCACAATCTCATCTTCCCTCTTCCGAATCCCATCGTCTTTCTTCACGTCATCTTCCCTCTTCAGAATCTCATCGTCTTTCTTCTCGTCACCTTCCCTCTTCGGGATCGCATCGTCTCTCTTCACGGTCTCATTTTCTTCTTTTCCAGCAATGTCCTCTTCCTTCTTCAGGCATTCTTCGATCTTGAGTTTTTCGACTTCTCTTTTTGTTCCGTCTCTCCGACAACGTCTTGCTGAATCCTCTTCCAGCTTGACACGTTTAGGCTCTTCCTTTCTGTGCCCATTTTGGATCACTCGCCAGGGTTTCGCTCTTTTCAGCGGAAACTCCTCACACCTTTTCCTCTCCTTCGGTGGTTCCATTCGAACAGCGGTCCCTTGACGCCCATCATTCCGGCCTATAACCGTCACGACAATTTTCAAATTGTCTCGAATCGTCGGATTATACCTCGATACAACCTCTCCGATGGCCCTTTTTAAACCAGAAAAACCCTTGTCTCGCCCACAAGTCGACGAAATATGGCCAAAATCATTGCACGCAAAGCATTTGGGTCCTCTTTTTAAACTGGGGCAAACTCTTGACCAGTGTCCTCTCAGCCCACAATTAAAACATCGACCCCTTCGTGCATCAAATCGATTTTGAATTTTCGTATCCGCCATTTTCCCAAAAGTCGAAATTTTCCCGTTCGTCTTATTCGTCTCATTCATCGTCTCACTTACCGACTTCGTCTTCACGTGGTAATTCGTCATCAACCACTTCTGACACCAATGAAATGAAAATACGTCTTAACACTTCGAGCTCCAAAGCTCAACTCATTTATTTCATCAACATCAGCTGATTTTACAACAATAACTTTGATGATTCAGGTAGTTGGTCCAAAAAATTGGATAAATCTGTCATAGGTCGCTTAATAAAAGTCACAGTATACCAGTTTTTTTTTTTTTTAAATTTTTAATTAATTTTTTTTTTTTTTTACGATAACATATGTATTTCCTTTTTAGCAGATTTTTAAATACATATATTATGTACCTACTGTAGCAGAGAAATTATTACACTAACTTTTTATAACCTACTACGCTTTTTCCTTACCTTTCTACCTACTTATCATCTTTAGATGAAATAGGGATTGGGGCTCAAACCTCAAAGAGACGCCATTACTATTTACTATAAAATTAAGATAAAAAGAGAGATTGTGTACACAACCATTATATTATCCGACGAAACTCTGTATGAAACGTATTTACTGCGGAGTGTATTTTTGAGCAAATTTGGATTACGCAAGGAACACACTTTATCGAGCCGGTTTGTTCTATTAAGGGTTCTTAGTACTTGCATGGATTTTCCTTTCTTCGTCAAGGCCTTCTAGCAAAATCGCTTGTAAAAATTTACTCTGAGGTGGTCTGCGTAGGTCATCACTACACCGTAACCTAATCCTTTGTCAGCGTATGTTTCTGGTAAAGTTCCACGCCCTCGGTAGGGCAAAAACCACGCAAGATAGCCACAACTAAGTCTTCCACCCTAGAACTTGAAGCCATATCTTATCGGTTTTCCACGTACTACGGAAATGTGTAAGGGCTGGATTTTAAAAAACTACGGTGGTGGCCGGAAATATGTCTGTCTGAAGTTCGCAAAAATGTGCTACGGGGATTTTAACGGTTATTTTTACCGAATAATCTTTATGTGAGCCCAAATAAATTTCACGTAATTCTTCAAGCCGGGGGTGGCTCACCTTCCGCCCCCGAAAGAGAGTTCAAAAACGGAGAGGAATTACGCTAAAGGATTTTCATCATGAGGACAAAGGATCATTTGAAACAAATTAAGCAATAATAAGTAAGTAATAAATATTTCCAAAAAAAAAAAAAAAAAAAAAAAAAAAAAAAATTACGGCGGTTTTTTTTATTCTCCAAATATTAATTGCTCTTTCTTTGAAATACTTCATAGCGCTTAAAGTATTGTTGGCATAATTTTTTGTTGAACTTGCGGAGCTCCCTGTTTGCTCGTATTTAAAGAAAAGAATAAATTAATTATTGCTTGTGAAAAAAAAAAAAAAAAATCAATAGTAATCAGTCAATAGTAACAGTACAATAGTAACAAATTAATATCATACGTTTGGAGGAACTCGAACATGGGATCATAAATAGCGATGACCTCCCGCCAGTCAAAGTGCTGGCCCCGTTTTGTGGTATGCGTAGGTCATCAGTCGAATGACGTTCGAAACATAATTCGCAGGTCTACGCGTGTTCGACTGCCTTGTGAAGAAGTCGGTCAATATATTTTTTGGAATTTTGATTTTTTGTAAATTTGTCGAACGATAATCGTATTACATAATTATTTTTCTGAAGGACTGTGCTTGCTAGAAGATCAATACATAATCATTCTAATGAACTCAAAAAGCAACATTATATTCTTTGGGCGACTCCATGGTCGTAACTATAACTCTTACCTCCGGTTGCACCCATTCCCTAGGTATGTACTGGTTTCTGCGTACTGCTTTTTTCCGATTTGTGTTCCATCGAGTAATTTTCGTTCTCGATAACGGCGGCAGGCTCCGGCATTACTTCTTTCAAAATTGCATCTGGTTTGGAACCATTTGGGATTATTTCTATCCCACATTTCATTTAAAAAACTTGGAGCCGGTTTAATACCAGGTTTCTTCCTTTCAACGAAGGACTCGTTTGTCGTACTAAAAAATGCGTAAAACTTCATGATAACTATAAAAATTAACAAACGGTTCATTATTGTTCTTCTCTCTTGTCTGTATCTGGAATAATGTTGACTTTCTTTTGCTCCAGAATACGGGGGTAAAATTTAATAAGTTTATGAATTTTGATTTTTCTGTGTACATAATTTTGAATTTATTAAACTGAACTTTTAGGTAGATTTCTTTCAGAAAATCTACCTATTGCAATGGGGGCAGTAGTCTCAGATTCAAAAATTGTTCAACGCGTTCAATTGTGAACGCCTTATTAACTATTTCATATTTTACAAAAATTTACGATCTGTCCCTCATAAATTCGTCCAGCGACCGATAAGCTTTATTACAGGCCTTTGCTCTATCAGGGGCCAAACTAGGAGATTTATGATGACGCGTGCTGAGCCATAACTATTTTTAATAATATTTATAGGCTTAAAAAATGTATAGGTCGTTACAAAAGGCTAGGATAGGATGGTAGAGAGAAATATAAGCCGTCCACACATTTTACAGGGGGCAAAAGAAATAAAGTAGGTAATAAATAAAGCAAAGGAAGATAAAAAGTTTTTTTTTTTTTTTTTTTTTTTTTTTTTTTTTTTTTTTTTTTTTTTTTTTAATAATAATATTTGAACATTTTCAATGATCTCTCCCCTGCACACAGGGCATGGATCCATGTGATGACTTCCTGCAAACCTCTGCACGTTGTGCAGAAGCAAAGATGCACGAGAGTGCCTCATTTAAACAAATGACGCAAGTTCTGTCTCCTCGTCCTCTTCCTTTCGGTGGCATCATTTTGGAAATTATGTGAAACTCATCTTAAGTATATGATGACGTCCGTAATGTTTGTGTGTTGCTCCACCCGCAGACGTTCCTCTAATCGTCTTGGTCTGAAGTTAGTTATGGTTAGGGATTCTGACCTCCACCGATACCTCAGTTATGAAATGTGATAACTAGAGCGCGGATTTTCGTGCAGTTAAAAACTGAAAAGTCAAAAGATGCAAAAACGTGCAATAAAATTCGTTGAAAGTGCAAAAACGCAAAATATTTATTTCTAAATGTCGCAAGCACGTGTACCTATTTAAAACTACTACTGCCTACGTTTTATTTACTTTATTTTTTCAAGAATAAAAACTTAAATGCAATCTAAAAAGTCAGATAAAAGATTATGTTTAAAAAATAAATAAAAATTAAAACATTTTCAAGGTTTTTGAAGGATATAAAAGGATTTTTATTCATGGTGGGTTCAAAGTCCATTTTCCTCGAACTTGATAACATTCTTAACTCCTTCTTTGAACCTTGGATATTTAGATCAAGAAAATAAAATGTTTTGATGTGAGTTCGAATTTTACGTTGAATTTGAACGTAAAAATTAATATCCCCGTTTTTTCGTTAAAAAAAAAAAAAAAAAAAAAAAAAAAAAAAAAAAAAAAAAAATTGCGAAATACTCTAAAAAAAATGCAAAAAAACCCCCCAAAACGTGCAATTACCCCCAAAAACGTGCAGCATAGGACTTAGCTAAAATAATCTATTCGTTGAGATTCGGAAAACTATCTAAAATTCATCAATTTCCAAGTACAGTCGGCTCTCGATAATTCGAAATCCAAGGGACCTCAGAACAAATTCAAATTATCGAGTTTTCGAATTAACAACATGTTCGAAATATCGAGAGGCAGAAAAAAAATATATCGAATTATCAAACATGTAAACATTGGAACTAAAAATTCGATTTACAGAACGTTATGAAAACAGTTATTTCGAATTATCGAGCGTTTTAACTCTTATTTTTAATAGACACGGACAAGATGATTCCTGACAAAACTTGAAAATTCGATGTATAGACCGTTTTATTTTCCCTTTTCCAGAAAAATGATTTCGAATTATCGAGCGTATCCAAATACAGATTTTTTCGTATTACCAAAGCGACAGGCTTGGAAGTTCGAATTACCGAAAAATTCGATTTATCGAGAAAAAAAAACAAAAACAAAAGAAAAAAAAAAAAAAAAAAAAAAAAAACACGCAATTGCACGGAATCCGCGCCATAGTGATAACTGAAAAAGAAAAGTTTCTTCTTTTTATTTTTGTGACTTTAAAATATTAATGAATATGATAAAAATTAATGGAAAATCTCTGTGAACCCCCCCCCCCCTTATTTCCTCAAAAAACGAGAATGCAAATCCCTATTTCCATTTAATCATTGGCTTTTCGGATCTTTCGCAAACTCGCAAACATAAAAATAATAAGCAGGCCTAAGGGGTCGGCCTTACGGAGGCCGTGCTTTTTCTTTTTTCAAATGAGTAAAGAAATTAACCACCTTGTTTATTTTAGGGCTGTAGTGATAAGGCTAAAAAATTCGACTTCAGATTTTGGTTTACAAAAAACGTCTATTTATTAGAGAATTAAAACAATTTACAAAGACTAGGTATTGATATGTACCAAAAAAAAAAAAAAAAAAAAAAAAATTACAAACTACATATTTAAAAAAAATTAAGTTGAAAATGACATAATTTTTTGGCATAAATTTTTGTCAAATCCCGAACACACTAACACATCATCGTCTTCACTAAGTGGTTCTTCGACTTCACCGAAACTGCACAGCACCAATTTCGAGAATTTCTTATTTCTCACCAGCTCGACGTAGTTTAGTGCCAACAATAGCCGAGGACTACCACTGTGTCGAGGGAGGAGTCTGGGTGGAGCGTTTGATGGCAGTAACGCTGCTGCCATACCAGAAAAGTTTGACTCCTGGATTTCTACCGGGTTCGACTCGTCGAATGTGTAAACTTCCACATATTTTCCGGCTTTTAAAAGAGTCAAGGCGGTAAAAGCGGCCGCCTTGCTCATCGGAATGTCGTCACCGCACAGTTTGTCGCTCAGCAAATAAGGGACGATTAATATTCGCAGGTCGATCTCCGTCTTGCTGAGCTTCTCCAACGCCTCCATCATATTTCCGTAGATCTCCGCTGAAGATTTTTTATCGCTCAAGTACGCCTGTCGCTCGATAAAAAGTTCCAGCGGAGTCACCAGCCTTCTTTTCCTTCCTCTTCCTTCTTCGGGAAAAGTTTGTTCCTAAAAAGAAAAAAACCAAAAAATTAAAAACGCTGCAAAGTTTACACAAAGGTTTATTTTGCATTGGCTACGTCTAAAACCGATAAAGGGGTAAAAAGCCCCCCCCCCCCCAACCAATTTTATCGAGACTTAGTACATCTAATTAATTTTTTTGCTCCTATTCCCACATAATATTATAATAGCCCCCTTGCCTCACCCCCCTGGGATAGGAGGGGAGACTACAGGACTGTGAGTCGAACTGGACGGTCCATTTAATTTTAAGTGCATCGAACTAAATTTTTTCGTATATTAGCCTCCAACTCGCCTCTAAGCGAAATATGAGCTAAACAACGGATTTTTGAACTTTTTTCGTTCTTCTGCAATATTTTCGGTTCTAATGCACATTTTTACACAAATAGAGTTGCAGCTTTTACATGTCAAAATATGTGGTAATTTTTTTTCAAATTTTTCGCGCTTCAACCTTTTTATAAGTGGTAGAACACCCTAAAAAACTCAAAAAATGGTCATTTTTCTTACTTTTTAAGGGTACTTTTGCTCATGGAAATTTTTTATCACAAAACTAACTTCAGATTCGTGTTCCTCACCCAAAAAACATGGAAAAGTCATATATTTTGGACGAGATTTAAAAATAAAGAATTTTGCGCAGAAAAAGTTGTCTCGTGGCTAATGCCACGATGGATGTGGAAGGTACCTGAAGCCCAAAATGACGTATGCTTGCCCGCCGTGCAGGGAGCACCTAAGGCGGAGGTTAAAGAAGGGGTGGAGGTCTTGTCCCTCCCTGCACGACACGACGTGTTCGTCGTGCAGGGCGGACCTCGTACTCCGGGAGAAGCAGCGTCTGGGGTGCTAAAGAAGAAGAAGTCGAAGAACGAAGAAGAAGCGGAAGAAGAAGAAAAGAAGAAGAAGAGAAGAAAATTTTTATTTTTGTATGACTTAAATTGTGTAATCTAAAGTGAATAATAAAAAAGGCAGGAGAGCGTTGCGGAGCCGGGAGGTTCCGTTTTCCGGGGCGGGGAGGAGTGTAGCCGGGGTCGGCAGAACTCCTCGTCCCGGGAAACGGAGTAAGAGGCAGGGGCGGGACCCCGTGTCGGACTCGCGGCAGCCTCCGGGGTGTGAGAGGCCCCGGTGGTGGTTGCGAGGCGGTGAGGCGTGGCGCCCGGTTACCGGCACCGCCGACTCGCTTCCGACTGAAAGGTGTGAGCCTGAAGAAAGGCGCTAGAGTCGGATGCGGGTCGGAGGGAGGCCGGGGCCGGAGCTGCACTGCCGCCGCGGCACCGTGGTGGCATGGAAAGAGCCACAGCCGCCACGGTTCCGGCACGGGGCACCTGCGCAGAACCCTAGGGCAGCCCTCGGACCCGACCCTATAAAAGGGGCCGGGGAAGAGGGTTGCGCCAGAAAGAATCTCGAGAGTCGAGACGAGAGAGAGCCGAGGTTCCCGATCGGCCCTGCAACGCCTTCGGTTCAAAACAGTTAAAAGAGGTCCTTCTTATTTCTACTTTGTGAAGGTTTACACTCAGCGCCCCAAAAAACCGATACCAATTTTCGAAGATTACAATAAAAAATTTCTTTAGTGATATTTTAGACCTGAATTTCTCTAAAATTTGTCTATGTAAAGAGATTGCCTATACCATAAAACACGTTGTATACCACAAATTTGGTGATCACAAAAAAATATTCTAATTTTTGATCTAATGAAACAAGGTCAAGTTTGAACAAGTCGTAGGAAAGATTATCTAATAATCCAAGTATTTTGTGTACATATTCTGTTTACTTACCGTTATGAATTAGGGATGGAGTAGGGGAATTTAGAACTAATACGATGTCCTCCCTTCTTCATTACTCATTAGTGATTTGCCATTGAAAGAATGGACACTGGAACGGCCATCCATAAGCAAGACTTGTTGAATGCTTGAAAGCATACCTTCAGAGCTATGCTACGATATGCTCTTTCAGCAAGCTCACTAGGGTTCTCCTCACTTCTCATGTAACAAAGGATGGATGTTATTTCGCGCTCAATTGATTGGCCAAAACATTTCGTCTTATATTCAAAATAATCTTTTATCAAAATTTATTTTCCAAGAATCCGATGGATTGTCTATAGCCTAAGTTTGGTAGGGACAACTGGGAGGGGATAAGGGATTAAATTTTAAACGTAGAGAAAAATAATCGATTTCTTTTAGATTCGGAATTTGGCGCAAACAAACGACATACATAATAATAGATTTTTATTTAAAGTATGGCTTATTTTAGTCATAATTATTATTAACTGGTTTTTTCTAGATGGCTCTTTCTAACCAACTTATCTCCGGAAGATCAGAAAAGGCTTTCGTCTGAATTCCGGCTGCAGTACTTGATCCGAGGAGATCGAATTCCGAGGAGTTGCTGAAGATTCCGCTCTGGTATTGGGCGTCTGGATATTCTACAAATTATCCATTAGCATGAAATAAATTATTAAAAGTAAAAAAACCTCTTGAGGGACGGTTCTCTCTTCTCACTAAGAATTAATTCACCTACGACTAACGGTTTTCGAGATATTGCAGAAAAAAAAAAGCCTCTAGCCTGGGAGTCTCCGTGACGACCACCTCAATAGCCTACTTTCCTACGGAAATCCGCTAAAAGAAAGAAAAAAATCACCTTTAAAACTCTCTAGACGCTAATCCTCACGGGTTTCGGTAGGGGACTTTTAGGTAGATTTCTTTCAGAAAATCTACCTATTGCAATGGGGGCAGTAGTCTCAGAATCAAAAATTTTTGTGACAGGTTTTCATTTCACACCCCCTAGACCCCAAAACCACCCTCAACTCAAAAGTTTATATATATATATATATATATATATATATATATATATATATATATATATATATATATATATATATATATATATATGTATATATGTATATATGTATATATGTATATATGTATATATGTATATATGTATATATGTATATATGTATATATGTATATATATATTCGCACGATAACTTGAGTAATTTTTACTTGACGATCATGAAATTCGGTATTTAGGGCTTTTAAACTAATAGAATTTATGAGTTCGTTAACGGCTGAAATTGGACCAGCGGTTTTGGTACTTTGCTTAGGGCCTAAACTGGGTATCTCCTAAACCGTTCATCCAATTGCTTTCAAACTTAAAAGTGATGTTATGGGGATTTCTAAGAAAGATTTAAAATTGGTTTGGATCAGCTGGGTGCAATAGAGTTGAATCTAGGTAAAAAAGAAAATTTTTGAATTTTTACCGGGAAACATATGATTTTATTTATCTTCGAATTATAGAAAGTTCTAGATCTAACCATCTGAAAGAAATCTACCTCTTTAGTCCTGCTGCCGCGGGACTCATTTTTTTGTGGTTAATCAGAGGACCTACCCCTACAAATTCTCGTTGATAAACAAAATACCTGATTTATTTTTTATATTTGCCTCTTTCGGGCTTAGATTGACTGGACTACTACAAAGAACGTAGCAAAATCAATTCGACTTCCTCATCAGTTTGATTGAGCAGGGCATTTTTTAAGAACTGTTCCCTAGTTACTATCCTTTGAAACGAGCCATCCGGACTCAATCAGACGGGTGGTTTTCACACAAAAATTAGAACAATGTCGGGCAGAAAAAATCGTCTTCGATCAGATATCTCGATGATAGTCTTCTGTGTTATAAAATTTAATTTAATTTTAATAGCCTACAATATGTAGGTGCCTACTTTTTTAACCGAGTATAAATTCAAAAAAATTATAAAATAAAAATAGCCTACTTTCCTACGGGAATGAGC
Organism: Orius laevigatus; assembly: GCA_018703685.1. Classification (NCBI taxonomy): domain Eukaryota; kingdom Metazoa; phylum Arthropoda; class Insecta; order Hemiptera; family Anthocoridae; genus Orius; species Orius laevigatus. The sequence continues at coordinate 119,916 of JAGWEN010000278.1, forward strand.
TAAAAACAAATTTTGGAAATAAAAAAAAGTTGTAATTAAACACTTGATGCCTGTGATGGAAGAAGAAAAATTACAATAACTTCTCTTAGAGAAAGTTAAAAACGGGCCTTGGTTAGTTGGATACAGAAACAATTATTATTTAGATGTCGAAATGCGATAAGGGTGAAACCAGTGGCGGCTCGTACTCTGATCCTCAGGGAGTGCACAAATAATAAAAAATACTAAAAAAGTTTGTGGGGGGGGGCAGTGCCACTGCCGCAGTGGGATGATGAGCTTTTCTTAGCTTTTTCCGATGTACTATTTCCGAGATCGCGGATTTGAATTTTCTTCTCGATTGTCAGTCGAGACATAATTTTTGATAATGTAAGTAATGTAAATCACCGAATTGTTCATCAATAGGTCAATATTAAAAGAAAAACGAAGAGTAAAATCACAATAAACACTTCACTAAAAGAAAACAATGTTAAAACCTTCAACAAAGGTGGAGGACTTACAACGGGGACAAATTCGAAACTGTGCGATCAGCGCACCTGTGCCATTGCCCATTTGTAGTTACCCTGAGACTCTCTGGAGTGTAGTTATTATTTAACTTCCCTGAGACCTTGCTTAAACTTTTTCTCTTTTTATATTGATGGCCCCTCGGGTAGGTAAGCGCTCTTTTGGACTTATCGAACCATCAGTCGAATGACGTTCGTAACATAATTCGCAGGTCTACGCGTATTCAACTTCCTTGTTAAGAACTCGGTCAATGTTCTTCTTCGGGCGACTCCTTGGTCGTAACTACAACTCTTACCTTAGGTTGCACCCGTTCCCTTGGTACTGGATTCTGAGTACTGCTTTTTTCCGATTCGTTTTCCATCGAGTCATTTTCGTTCACGATGGCGGCGGCAGGCTCCGGCATGACGTCTTTCAAAATTGCATCTGGTTTGGAACCATTTGAGATTATTTCGATCCCACATTTTTTTATTTGAATTATAGAGCTGGTTTAATACTGTCTCCATCTCCCTTTCAACGAAGCACTTTGGGATCCGGGTGACCCTCCCTGGAATGGAGGAAGTTTGCCCGTATGGCACTTTCTCATGGGTCGACTTGATCAGCTATCTGTAAAACCAAATGAAGTGCATATAAGTTTATAAGATGCCAACTTTTGATATTAATTTTCTTACTTCGTTGTGTTACTCGATTATACGAAGAATTCGTCTAATTAGCAACTAAAGCAAAAAAATTTTATTGTCCTTAATTAAAGACGGGAACAAATAAAGCACAATGCCGTTTGAATTTTTTCTCTACGATGAAAAATAGATTTTTAATGATTTTTTGAAATAATGGAAATTTGACGCTTTGATACCACGCTGATAACAGGAAGGTCCTCATACGTCATAGCACCACAAGCTATTGAGACCGCATCATTATATAAAACCGGGGGAACCTCCTCGTCGGTTACCTATATAAATAAATAAATAAAAACGCATTTATTACACCAAAGGCGTAGAGCCCATATAAAAACCGAGGGGGGAAGATTCCAACTATGGCCGATTGTCTGGTCTCGTGACGTCACATCACCAACATGCGATTTTTTGAAACCTCCCAGAAATTACGAAATAATTAATTCAATTAAAAATTAATTATTGAATATTTGAAGTTTTTAACTAAATAAATGCTTATTTTTAGACCAACTTTATCGGAAAAATAGGTTTGTTTAAGAACTTTTTGACCCACTTTAGTTGCTAATTCTGACCTAAATCTTTTCCCACAATAGGGGCACGGCTTAGCTGCACCTGTTTTATCTCTTGACTTTAGAGGATCCCAAGGCGCAATCGTTTGTTGTACTAAAAAAGAAAAAAAAAGCATACAACTTTTATTAGAGAACTATAATAAGTAACAAACGGTTCAATATTGTTCTTTTTTCTTCTGTATCTGGAAAAATGTTGACTTTCTTTTGCTCGAAAATATAGGGGTAAAATTTTATGTTTGTGGGGGTATCAAGCCCCATGAATAAATTTAGATTTTTCTGTGTAATTTTAAATATATTAAACCAAACTTTTTAACATGTGTTCATAATAATTTTTGGAGTGTATATAAACTTGAGGTATCTGGCACATGATTTTGGGATTAAGACCCTCCTTCGAATTTATTTTTAATTTTTGTTTATTTTAACATGGATCTCTAACCAATAATAATGAAATTGGATTAAATTACCTCTATAAAAATTACATAGATTAACTCTCCCAAACCATGGGTTTATTTATTTAATTAAGGCGGATCCGACAATTAAATTCTACCAAGTGTGCGAGAGAGAGGGAAGATGTCAAATCGTTTTTTCCTCGTTTTGGGCACTAAAAATGGTCCGATTTTTTTTTCTGAAAAGCGCATTCTCTTTGATTCGGAAAACTCTAGACTGATCTGAGAGCACTTTTTCCGAAAAAAATTTTCTTTCGGAAAATCGGGAAACGAATTTTCCGGGAAAACTTTTTTTCAAAAAAACCAGGTACACGTTTTGTAGGGTACGACGAGCTGTTTCCAAATCTGTTAATAGTTTCAAAATCGGTTAAAAAACGGCGTCGTAATCGCTGTCACAAGATTTAGACGGCGCGGGGAGTGGGGAGCGTCTGGGGTCGTAAATCAAGATACGCAGATGACAGGTTAACACTGTCATTAGGTTGGCTTCAAGTCAATAAAATTTGTAATATGCAGGATCCATTGAAAAATAAGGAAAAATTTTTGCTAATAAAAAATAAACACATTGAATTTAATCCAGTCTACAGAGCAGTACCTTATCCAGGACTTATCCAACAGGACCTTATCCTGCAAAAGTTGATGTAAAAGATTTTATTGTTTTAAAAATTATGCCGGGAAAGCTTTTATTGGCACTTTTCAAAAACATGACGTTATTGGGACCCAAATGGACCATTAGGTGAAAATGCTCTGTACACTGGACAAATTTGCAATCCTAATAAGATAAAATAAAGAAATACGTAAAAAAAATTGCGCCATAATTTATGGAATCACAATTTCTTTGTCCTCTCTCTAAACTCCTTCTTTAAACTGACTGATAAGCAGAGTCGGGGCGAAATGAAGTGGACTTTGGTCCAGCCGATCAGCTCTGCTTTACTTAATTTACGGTGATTACTACTCTCCCTTTTCCTTTTTTTTTTTTCTTTCTTAATTTTACTACATATTTTTTTGTTTTATTCCTTGAAGATGTTTTTTGTGTGTGGTTTTAGTATTTTCTTGTGAGAGATTGAAATTGAATTATGCGAGGAAAGATCAGTGAATAGGAAAAGCCAATCGGTTTCGCCTTTGTTTTTTCCTTAAAAAAGGAGGGATTAAAAATCAGACAGAAAGCAGACACAATTTTTTTTTTTACAGATTCCCTCATCAAAAAAAAAATAAATAAAAATAAAAAAATAAATAAAAAAAAATAAATAAATAAAAATAAAATAAAATAAATTAATTAATTAGTTAAAACGTTTTGAAGGCGACTTTTTTAAACAATTTTTCGCCAATATCTCGAAAAGCCGTAAGCCGTAAGCGAAAAAATTGTAAATACGAAATTAAAGCTGATTGAATTTACTATACATATAATTATGAAAGATTTTTTTAAGACCTACCTAACGTATCCGAGCTACGACTTACGAGGCGACAAAAACGGATTTTTCAATTTTGACCTCTGAATTGAGTGAAGATTTCAACTATTCAAAAAGTGAATTTCGTAAAAGTTGTAGAGAATTCAATTATGTACCTTTCAAACACAATTCGCATTAACGATAAACAGTTGGTGGGTGTGTGTAAATTCAGCAAAATTACGAGCATGGGTCCCGGGGAATCGGTCCCCCGGTTTGGTGGTGTTGGTTTTGGCCGGATTCCGGACCTTTGTTCGGAATGGTCTAAAATTCAAAATGCAAGTGAAAATTTACATTTTGGAGGACAAAAAATTTTTCGACCTCTTGTACGATCGGAAAGCTTCCACTACCTTCGGAATGTGAGAAGGCAAAATTAATAAAAAGTAATATTTTTGGGGAAAACGAAAGAAAAGGCAATTGAACACCAAAAAATGCTTTGCACCTGTCATCTCCGTCTAATCTTGATTTACGACCCCCAGACGCTCCCCACCCCCCGCACCGTCTAAATCTTGTGACAGCGATTACGACGCCGTTTTTTAACCGATTTTGAAACTATTAACAGATTTGGAAACAGCTCGTCGTACCCTACAAAACGTGTACCTGGTTTTTTTGAAAAAAAGTTTTCCCGGAAAATTCGTTTCCCGATTTTCCGAAAGAAAATTTTTTTCGGAAAAAGTGCTCTCAGATCAGTCTAGAGTTTTCCGAATCAAAGAGAATGCGCTTTTCAGAAAAAAAATCGGACCATTTTTAGTGCCCAAAACGAGGAAAAAACTTTTGGGGCCGAATGTGCTGCGATCTATTGACTCAGAAACAAACTAAAATAATGGTCGTCTCTGCCTTAAGCTCCACAGTGCGTGGTGACCATTATGAAGCTGTCAAAAGTGTCATTACAAACACAAAAAAATCTATATACGTACAAATTGCGAAGTATATGTATATGTAAGGAAGTTTTAATGCTATTTGTAACCACAAATGTTCTTACGATTTTAATCACTTCTTTTTTCATTAAGGCAAAGCCCCACTTATAGTTCTCTATTAAACCCAAAATTTCGGCCAAGCGATTCTCTTCTTGCAGAGCTAGGTCAGGAGCTCTACCCTTGGTAGAGCTTTTTACGCCTCTTCGACCACCTAAGTGGTCCCTAGAGTGGTCACGGGAATTTCGAATTTCCGATTTGCCTCGGACACCGTTGGACTACCTTTCCTTATTTCTTCCGATGCAGAACGAAGGGCTTCCCTTAAATAACTTCCACGATTTGTTTTTCGTTAGTAATTTGCGAACAATATGCAATACATGCAAAAGACATTTTACAAGAAAATGTAGGGTCAGGGGGTAATTGTAAACATTTTCACCACATTAATTTTAAGTCTTTATTGAGCATTAAATTACATAAGAAAATTAAACGAAATACAGATTTTTCCTTCTTAACAAGATACCACATGAGAATATAAAGTGAAACAAATACAAAAGATTAATTGATTGGAGGTAGAACAGAAGAATAAATTATAAATTAAATTTTGCCTTGGCTCAAAAGACGGCAACCTCTTGACCGCTGGGGTCGTCAGAGGGGTTTTTTCCAATATATTGTAATATTACAATATAATATGGGTTCCATACAGAACTGTCGGAACATACAAAAGCCCACATGGGACTATTTTGGACAAAAGTCCTTCACGGGGAGTCCGGTTTACTACATTCAGTACCTACGGTTACATCACGAATAGAGGTTGAGAAATAGAAATGCAATAATTAACATTTTGACACTACCACGGCAGGGGGTGTAAACAGGAAGAGTGCAAACCTAGCACTGCACTTTTTGGGACGAAACACGTCGCAGGAGTACGCAACAGAGTCATTCCGGGTATGGGCGCCACACAAAGTAAGAAGGAGGAGATCGTAATTGAAACCGCCGGGTCGGGGCAAATGCAGGGCCTATCACCGCCGCCCCCTCGACCGACCGTCTGGTGACGTGGCTCCTCACTGCTGCAGGTTGGAGTCGTGGCTTTCCAGGTGCTTCGCTGGCTATACAAGAAGCATCAAGAGCGCCATGCCCGTCAGGTCAGGCGAGAGATGCAGATCTCCGTCCTGGATCAGAGTCGGCCGCCGGATGTGTGAAGCTCTCGTCGAAAGTAAGTTAGTAGTTTTAAGTAATTTTATTATGCGGTCTTCCTCTGTGTCACCCGGTTATCACTCCCTTGACGACTTCTGTTTATGCTTGATCTACTGATATACGCCCTAGGTCTCCTTCAAGTCTATCCCTTCATCTCAAGGACACTGTCCTGCGACCCCGGCGCGAAGACTCCTCACCTCGTCATCCAACTGTAAACGTGTCCTCCGGCGTGCATTTCGTCTTTTGATTTTAATTTTCAAGTTGGGGGTCGAGGCCAGGAGGGTCCTGCGTATCATCAGTAACTTGTCGATTCTCTTCCTTGTTTCCAAAACCAGGTCTTGTGAGATCCGTATTGTTCGGCCCTTGAGGGTTCCCGTTTTCCTCGGGACTGCCCATTTTTCCTCCTCGGATGTGTAGAACGACCTTCGCTATGCCGGCTGTTTCGTTTTTAGCCACCAAGTGGCTTTCGGTGACACCGTCAGTCACATCTCATCGAATAAGCCTTCGACTGCCGTTTTGGGATCGACCTTGGGGTCTAGACCTTTGATGATCAAATTGGCTGCCCTATTTCTGTTCTCTAGATTTTCAATCTTTTTTTCACATGTGGCTACGCGGGCTCGAAGGACCGAGTTTATCTTTAGAAGCTGTAGAAAGTCCTCTTTGTGGCCAGGGTGGTTAATTGTTTTTGCATTTTCTCGAGTACCGCAAGTAATTTGTCGTCCGAAGCCATTTTTTTATTCATGAGTTCGTCATCTTTGCTTGTTTCAGTTTTTCTTTATCACCGGCGGTGGGAGAGAGGAAGCTGACGTTTGTTGGGCATTGGAGGGGGACTCAACAACTGCTTGTGTTTGCACTTTCTGAATAAAACGCAATACAAAAATCTGTATTTGTACCTGTTTTTTCTCAATTCCCCAAGAATCCACCGATGCGATTTCCACGAAACTCGACCCGAGGTTCACCAACTCAAACTTTTCACTATTTCCAAAACCACAAACGGAAAACGTCCTAAAACCGGTCAAAGAGACCGTAACTGCATGGAGCTCGGATTAGAAGATGTGTTCACCACGGCCGCCTGAACCGACTCCCCCCACACATAATTTTAAAAAATTGGTTTTTGTAAACTTGAAATTAATTTAATGAGCGATTGAGTGCTTTATTTATAATTGGTGACCCTTCCGCGTATTCTGACTATAATTTTAGACTTACTTTAGTTCTGTGTCTCACATAAAAGCCTGTTTACAATTGCCCCCAGTTTTTACATTTACCCCAATTTCTTGGGGTAAATGTAAACACGAAATTTCAATAGTTTAACCCCTGGATCTATAAAATTAGTCGTAAATAGTTAAATTTTTATAAGATTGTATTCTTCACCTGTTTTTTTGACAAAAATGTGATGTCAAAATGATGTTTACAATTACCCCAAATAGCTGTTTACAATTGCCCCAACAGGTCTTAAAAATCGCAAAAAAGAAAGAATAAACCAACAAATGATTAAAAATATATGTCGGAATAAGGGATTTGGTGTGATGGGGAATGATCCCCATCAGGGATCTCTCCTTCTTCAAGCATAAAACGGCGTTTACAGACAAAGTTTTTATTACGCACAAGTTAAAACAGTTAACACAAGAAAGTTTACGAATTCAAACACTCCCACGTTCGGGAACTGATGACAGAACCAGCGAACAACAATATCGGACAAAATAGAAAAACAGTTCAAAGTGACAATAGGCAAGGCGGCTATGATCGGACACGACTCTCGTAGAGGACTTCTGAGAGTAGACTGACTTCTTTCGAGGGTAGCAAATCTCTTCACCCCTGTAGCGTTAGGGGGCGCTTTCGCTGGTCTGTCATCAGCTCCGAGAGAAGGTTTGTCAAGCAGGGTTGCCAATATTAATTTCCCCGAGACGGCCAACCTGACATGGCAGACGTCCCGGATGCCTCATCTGCAAAAGAGAACACAAAAGTAGCAACTGATTAATCACTCGGCCATACTGGCAAAAATGGGGATTGAAAACAGCAATGCTTCAATCAAAATTTGTTGGATACTTGAACATGAAATTGTTGGGTACTTGAACATGACCATGAACGCTAAACTTTGAACATTATTTAGTGGGATGTGCGACCACAAATTAAGATTTGAATTTTGAGTTAAATCTGTTCAGATGAGAGTTGACAGTCTCATAGGAATGCATGGTTAAGGTTGAAGGCACAGCGAGAGTTGACAGTCTCGCTGGCACGCAAGGGTTGACAGCCTTACGGAAAAATTAATGCGGAATGTGTGGTTAAGGTTGAAGGTCGAAGGCACAGCGAGAGTTGACAGTCTCCTGGCATGTTGATTGTCGTAGGCACAGTGAGAGTTGACAGTCTCACTGGCACGTAAGGGTTGTGATCCTTACAGCAAATGATGAGAAAAATGAGGGTTGACAGCCTCATTTCCCCGAGACGGCGCGACGAATAAAAGCAACAGAAGAGAGTTGACAGTCTCTTCAGCCACAGAACAAGGAAGTACAGGAATGCAACAGGCCAAGCGCAAAATAATCCAAGCCAAGGCATCGATAACACACGGCAGAGCTAGCAGTCAATTACATAATTGCCAGCCAAGGGCTAGTAAGAACACTGCGTCATTGCAACAAACAATGTGATACCAAAACAATGGACAAATACCTGAAGGCAACACACAGTAGAGCTAGCAGTCAATTACATAATTGCCAGCCAAGGGCTAGTAAGAACACTGCGTCACACACCAATGCGAAACCAACAGGACGAAGATTACTGCAGGAGCGTATAACGATCAACGCCAAAGCATCGATAACACACGGCAGAGCTAGCAGTCAATTACATAATTGCCAGCCAAGGGCTAGTAAGAACACTGCGTCATTGCAACAAACAATGTGATACCAACACAATGGACGAAAACCTGAAGGCAACACACAGTAAAGTTAGCAGTCAAGTACATAATTGCCAGCCAAGGGCTAGTAAGAACACTGCATCACCCACCAATGCGAAACCAACAGTACGACGAAGATCAATACTGGAAAATTGGCCTGTGCAGGAGGAAAAGGAGGAAAAATGATGCGGAGAAAAAGAAAATCTTGAAAAAATGCGGATAAAAGGAAAATATTAAGTACTGTCAGAAAGATCTGAATCAGCCACATCTGAAACAAGTGAATCATTAACATCCTGATGAACGGACGGATCAGGTACAGGTTTAACCCTATCATGCGGGTACTTGTATGTGCGATTAGAAGTAAGAGACTTCAGCAAATAGCGGTCATGTTCAAGAACTTCAACTATCCTAAACGGTCCACGGAACTTGGGACTCAACTTAGTTTGATTACGAGGCTCATTTTTGATCAAAACTAGATCACCTTGTGATAACAATTTAACTTGAGCTTTACACTTATCGAAACGAGTTTTATCATACTGAGCAGACTTGATCATGTTTTGGGCCGCAGCATCACGGATCGCATCCAAATCAACGTTATCAGAACCAGTGACCGATTCTGAAGGAACAACAAGATTTAAAGGTCTACCTACTTTACCAACCATCAGTTCTAAAGGAGAGGAACGTGTAACACGATTAATCGTACAGTTCATCGCCAATTGAACATCAGGTACTGCCTCCTGCCACGAGCGCTCACCGAGCTCGGTAGCAGTGAGCATGTTAGTTAATACCGACATGACTCGTTCAACTTGGGCATTTGCACGAGCGGCTCCAGTTGAAATAAAATGGAGCTCAATCTGATGGCTACCACAAAATTGCTTAAAATCATTACTTGCAAAGCATCTACCTTGGTCTGCGATAACCCGTGATGGTGCCGCAAATATTGAAATGGAATATTTCAAAGCGGAAATAGCACTTTTGGAATCTAGTTTCTTAGTATGATACAATAAAACATATTTGGTGAAAGCATCTATCATTACAATCAGATATTCTTTAGAATCGTTTTTCCCAGATAATTTACCGGATACGTCAATGTGAACGGTATGCCATGGTGTGACCGACTTAGGTATCGGGTGAAGCCGAACCTGGGTTTTACCCGAAGGTAATTTTGCAACCTTGCACGTCAAGCAATTCTCTACGACTCTTCTAACAAACTTAGACATGTGTCGAAACCAATAAAACTCAGAAACCTTTTCAAGAGTTTTCTCCCATCCGAGATGGATAATGGCTTCATGAACATTATTAACAACTGACCATTTGTACGAGTGGGGCACAATGGGCAAACATCGAGAACGATTATTGCGTTGGACCTTACGACAAAGAACTCCCGAACGAAGTTCATAGGTATCCCTAATTTCAGGAGACAATTGATCATTTTCTAACTTGGTTAGAAGTTCAGAAATCTCAGGATCCTGGCGCTGAGCTAACATTAACCAGTCATCAGGAAGACTAGTCAAATCTACCCGCAGAACAGGACAACGAGGAGAAGCAGAAGGATCCAGAACAGCTACATCAGCCAATTTTGAGGCAGAAGTAGGAAGGGTAATGGGCCTATCCGAATCATCAAGAATTTCTAAAGTCTGAACTAAATTATCGTGAGGAGGAGGGTGACGAGATAAGAAGTCTGCATGCTGCATTTGCTGTGCAGGGCGATAAACTACTTTGAAGTTGAAGGCTTGCATGTAACTCCACCAACGGTGTACCCTAGGATTTAAATCTTGTTTGAGAAAAGATTCCTTAAGGGACTTACAGTCTGTGACAACAGTGAAAAAGCAATACTGAAGGTAGGTTCTAAAATGGCGAATCGATTGTACAACAGCAAGGGTCTCCCATTCATAACTATGGTATTTGTATTCGGCAGAAGTGGTTCGCTTGCTGAAATAAGCAACTACTCGGGGCTTTCCGTCGACATTATGGATTAAAATTCCTGAGTAACCAATGGCACAAGCGTCACAATGGAGCTCAATTGGTAAGGAAGGATCGAAAATCATGAGAACAGGCTCATTTGTCAAATGTGAGATCAACTTTTGTCTAGCTTGCTCATGCTCGGGCAACCAAATAAGATCAGATTTGCTCGCCATTAGGCGATAAAGCGGTTCAGCAGTAATGGAGAAATTTGGAATAAATTGCCTGAAGTAAGAAGCTAAACCTAGGAATTTACGCAAAGAAGAGACATTTGAAGGCGGTGGAAGAGAAATCAAACATTCAATCTTTTGCTGATTTGGTCGAATCTCTCCAGCACTGACCTCAAATCCTAAATAAAGGACTTTTTCCATTACAAATCTACATTTGGTCAAATTTAATGAAAAACCAGAAGCAGTGAGGGACTTAAGGACTTTATCGAGTCGTTCAAGCGACTCATCAACAGTCTTGGCAAAAATCATGATGTCATCAATAAAGGCGGTGCAACATTCATAAGCAAGAGGACCTAAAGCGGTAACTACACTTCTTTGATAAATCGAGGGAGCGTTTCTTAAACCAAACGGCATTGTAAGGTATTCATATTGACCTTCTGGGGTCACAAAAGCAGTCTTCTCAATCGAATCAGGATGAACTGGGATGGCATGATAGCCACTGGCCATATCAAGGGTAGTGAAATAACGAGCACCAGCTAATCGAGCGATTTGGTCCTTAATTAAAGGTAAAGGGTGGTGTTCAGCGACAGTGAGGGCATTTAATTGACGGTAATCGACTACAAGTCGCATTTTACCATTTTTCTTTGGAACAAGAAGGATTGGGCTTGCAAATGGAGATTTACTCGGTCTAACTATTCCAGCTTCTTCAAGGGCAGCAATATGTTCCCTAACAACTTTCTTATCAGTCGGCGACAAAGGGTAAGGACGACGACAAACTATTTTACTTGGGTCAGACAACTTGATTTTAAATTCACCAGTAGTGACACGTGTGGTGGGAAAACCATCGGTGAAAAATTTCCGATATTTATCAAGGATCTCGAGCAATTTGGGTTTCCTAGCAGGGTCGATTTCGGTATAAATGTCATCAAAAATTGCTGACTTTTCAACTTGTGAAGGTTCTTTATCTAAACTAGAGGCAATGGACTCGACAGATTTGTCGATTAAGTCTGACTTGCATGGCATAGAGTCACAGGGCGTCTTATCAGTGCAAATTTGCTCAATATTTGACTCAAAACTCGGTTCTTGACTAAATTCAGGGTTGGCTTGTTCCGAAGGAGACAAGCTTTTATCACATTCAGGGGCAATTGAAATTTCTGGCGATAAATGAATCTGCTGGCCATACTTTTTAATTATCGAACGACTCAAATTTAAATCGACAGGTGAAAATACACACTTGTCTGCGGAAAGAGTGACTTTAATACCCATTGCTAAGACTTCACGTCCAACAATGAGATCTGAATTAATGGCATCATCAGGAACAATGTGAAAACACACGTTCAAAATGTTACCGTCGATAACTACCTCAGCTACGATTTGAGCGTAACTAGTAACTTGTGAAGCACCAATACCAGTTAATTTAACTGGAGTCTCAAAAATTGGACCAGAAAATTCATTCCTCGTTTGTGATCTCATGAGAGAACACTCGGACCCAGAATCAAAGCAAAAACAAAACATATTACCATTATGGTTTAAACTGCCAGTTGGATTGACAGAACATAAGTTGACTCGACGTTCTGCGACGTTTCCCTTGCCAGCGTTGTCGTGACGCGATGATCTCTTCTTCTGGGGGCAGGCATCGGCGTAGTGATCCGGAGATTGACAAACGAAGCAATGTCCACGTCTCGGCGGCTGCGAAGAACTGGACGGCGTAGTCTGCGATGACGGTCCTGAAGGTCGTTGACGATAATGTGAAGTTCGATGACGAAAAGATGGTCGGGTACGATGGTCGGTGCGATCTCGATCGGTCCAGGATTGATGGTCTGGTTTAAATCTCTTGAACGTTGAAGAGTCTTGAGAGTTCGAAGGACGTTTCCCGATGGATAGGAATTTCAACTCCTTCATCAACGATTCTCGATTACGGATTTCGGCGGTGTAGGCCAGTCGACGAATACGCTTGTCGAATTTTGATAAATGCGCAAGAACGACGGATATTGCTGTTTCTTGCGGCGATAATTCAGTAAATCGGCTATTAATTGCCGCCAACATTCGGGTCGCGTATGTAACATAACTCTCAGTCTCTCGCGGACCGGAGTCAAAAAATGCCGATAAAACTGACGCCGGAGTTTCGTGGGTGTCGAATTCAGCGGCGAAAAGGGTTTTAAAATTGTTCCATGTCATTTCGGGGAACGATACCGTCGACAACCAACGGGCGGCGGAACCCTTCAAGCATTTGGATAAGATTAGAATTAATTTACTACCTTGAATGGGGTTCTCCGACATACAAATGTCGGCTGTCCTAAGCCAGGCCTTTGGATCTGTTTTCATCGACGGGTCGAATTCCGGTAATGAAACGGCACGCGAAGGATCTAACCGGATGAGCGAGTCCATGAAATTGCTGAAGTCCGAATTTTCTCGAAGGTTACGTCGAGGTTGTCGATGAGGGTTACGAGCAGGGCTGCCCTCATCATCCGAAGGCGAGTCCGAAAAATACTCTCGGTGACGTCGAGGTCGTGGCGAAGAAGTCCGGAGTGCAGGTGGGGATGAAAGGCGACGGTCTTCTGGGGTGGTTTGAGGATACAAAGGCGGAGCGGCGTTGCCAAAACGGTCGAACAAAGGAGCAGGTGGCGAATGCGAGGAGGTGCGGCGTGACGTCATGACCGAACGAAAATTCGAAAAAGATGGTTCACGTTCAAAATTTCGGCTCTGACGATCTCTAATCCCACTTCTGATGTCGGAATAAGCGATTTGGTGTGATGGGGAATGATCCCCATCAGGGATCTCTCCTTCTTCAAGCATAAAACGGCGTTTACAGGCAAAGTTTTTATTACGCACAAGTTAAAACAGTTAACACAAGAAAGTTTACGAATTCAAACACTCCCACGTTCGGGAACTGATGACAGAACCAGCGAACAACAATATCTGACAAAATAGAAAAAACAGTTCAAAGTGACAATAGACAAGGCGGCTATGATCGGACACGACTCTCGTAGAGGACTTCTGAGAGTAGACTGACTTCTTTCGAGGGTAGCAAATCTCTTCACCCCTGTAGCGTTAGGGGGCGCTTTCGCTGGTCTGTCATCAGCTCCGAGAGAAGGTTTGTCAAGCAGGGTTGCCAATATTAATTTCCCCGAGA
>JAGWEN010000279.1:0-133800 GCA_018703685.1 Orius laevigatus
ATTTAAAATAATATTAATTTTTAGTTACATCTAAAATCAAAAAGGATGTCACCATTGTCTTCCTCGTAAAAAGACGTGAAAGATGATGTGAAATTCGTTTTAATCAGTCAATTATAAGGTAATTAAGTTGGCACCGATGATATGCAAATTAGGGTGAATTGAGAAGACGGGAGGGGTAGAGAAGTGACGTCATTGAGCCCGATATTCAGCTCTGTGAAAACCAAGTACCCCGGCCGCGGCTTACAAAAATTCCCTTTTTCCCTTTTAGGTAACACTAAGAGGAGAAAATATTCCTCTTATTGCTACCCTCTTAATGTTACCTCAAAAGTAACATTAAGAGGTCCTGGAGGTATAAAAGTAACAATAAGAGTAAAATACATAGTTATATATATATATATATATATATATTTATATATGTACCGACGCGATAACTCGAGCTAGGATTGTTTGAATTAAACGAGACTTGGTATTTAGAGCTTTTGTTTCACCAGGTAGAAGCCTATTGAAAATGGCTTGAATCGAGAAAGCGGTTCTGGTACTTCGCTTAGGGCATAAAGGGCATTTTCGTGATTTTCTCGGAACCTGAAGGTTTGAGATGGTTGAAAATCGTGACGGGAAAGTCCTAGGGGCCGAGGATCATAGTTAATAGCAGTTCAAATTTCAAAATCGGTTCTGGGACTTGTCTAAGGGGCCTAAATGGAATTTCGTGATTTTCTTGTAACCTTAAGGTTTGAGATGGTTGAAAATCGTGATGGGAATGTCTGATGATCCGCAGACCATATTAAGAACGGTTCAAATCACGGAAGATGTTCTGGGGCCCATGCTAAGGGGCCTAAATGGAATTTCGTGATTTCTTCGATACCGGAAAGTTTGAGATGGTTGGAAATGGTGACGGAAATATATTATGGCCCGAGGACCATAGTAGAAGACAGTTGAAATTGCCTAAGCGGTTCCCCAGAACCGAGAATCCCAACTCTCCTGAGGGACTGGGGCGGGAAACTTGGACATCAAGGCAAACTAGGACAAACTAGGCGCGGCGGGGGGGGGGACTAGGACATCAAAGATAGGATTAGGGAAGGCCTTTCCGGAGGAAATCCGCTGCTTCTCGAGGCTTTTTAACTTTCTCAAAGAGAAGTTATTGTATTACCGTCGGATTCGGGTTTTTGGGGGAGGGTCTTCCAGACCCCCTAGGGTCAAACTGACTTTTGATCTTTGCCGGACATGACTTTGTCTGTGGTGCCGGCCGTCCGGCCGTCCGTCGCCTTTTTTTATCGGAACAATTCACGGCCACAATTTTCATCCGATTTTCACGAAATTTTCACACAATCTTCCTTTCGTGGTTATCTTGAAAGTGACGAGAGCGATTTTTGAAATTCGACAAAATGGCGGAGATATGTCTGTCTAAAGTTTGCAAAAATGTGCTACGGGCTTTCTACCGGTCCGATCTTCACCAAATTTTAATCAAATAATCTTCACGTGATCCCGATTAAATTTCATTAACTAATTAGGTAATTAATTATGTAATTAGGTAATTATGACTAATTAACTTAATTTTCCCATTTTCATGAAATTATCGCCAAATTCAAGTTATGATTGCAAAAAAAAAATTTTTTTTCAAAAATTAATTAATTAACTAATTAGTTAATTATATTGAGTTTGAGTGAAATTAGTCCCATTTTCATAAAATTATCACCAAAGTCAAGTTATGATTGAAAAAAAAAATTTTTTTTTTTCACAAATTAATTATTTAATTAATTAACTAATTAGGTAATTATATTGAGTTTGAGTGAAATTAGTCCCATTTTCATAAAATTATCACCAAATTCAAGTTATGATTGAAAAAAAAAATTCTCAAAAATTAATTAATTAATTAACTAATTAGGTAATTATGATGTGTTTGAGTGAAATTAGTCCCATTTTCATAAAATTATCACCAAATTCAAGTTATGTTAGAAAAAAAGGATTCATTTCCCCCGAAATTTATGGATCCCTCGAAATCTGTAGACCTTTGAGAAAGTTCGTGTCTCTGGGCAAGCTCCAGGACCAATACTTTTTTTTTAGTAATAAAAGTTTAAAAGTTCCATTACAATAAAAGAGTCGGAGATAAATATTTCCGTGTTCTCTTTTATCAATGGTGTTTTATGGAGCTAAGTTGATCAGGGTGTAAAAAGAAGAGGGAATAGAGAAGGTAATTCGTTGGTTAGATCCATAGAAGAAAAAAAGAGGGTGGCCTATTGTGTCTCTTAAATGTGAGATCGTAAATAAGTTACTGGCCATTCTAAAAAATGCAAGGGACTCGTAAACACGGATGCTCGGTAAAGGGGGGGGGTCGACATTTCTCTTGAGAAACTGAATATTTAATCCGATCCGTGCTCCTTGGTTTAGTGGCCTTAAGACCTGTTATCCCAGAAAATAATTTATAGCGGAATATTATCGGGGTGCTTTTCGCATGAGAACTTCTGCGCCAAGATTGATAATGATTATTTCACAGTGCTTTAAAATTAACAAACAAGTGAAGACTCAAAGGCGAAATTATCATTAAGTGCACTAACGCATTAAAAAAATTGCGTTTTAAAAAGTCTACAGGCTAATGCTTAGGACCATCAACCTTGTTTTCTTATAGCGACTTTCTTCTAGCAAAAAGCATACTCTGATTTTTCCCCTTTTCCAGCCTTTATGAGCTTAAAAAGACCAAGGGTTGCATACCTTTTAACTAGGATTCCCCCACACCACTTGAACTTTTTTCCTCTTAAATCGCGTTTCATAATCCTTGGATATTTTAGGGATCAAATAAAAGGGAAAAAAGGAAAAAAAAATGTGAAAACGACTTTTTATACTTGACTGAGCTTTTTCGCACAATGGAAGGAAGGCGAGGAATTTTAAAAATGAAACACGAAGTGACGATATGGGGTCGATTTGCTTCCTAGAGTTGTCCGAGCATCTGGAACTTGGAAACTGGTCATTACCCGAATGAGCTTCTTCCACTAATGAGAATTTAACGGTGGTTTTATTGCCTATTTTCTTGTCCAATAGAGTGAAGTTATGTTTCTTTATCCTCCGTTTCCCATCCTGAATCCGAGTTTAGCTCCTACTAGAATTACCCCCTAAAACAACTCTTGTATTGCCAATATAACAGCTTAAACGCACCAAAAGAATCTTTTCTGGATTAAGAAAAAAGTCTTGATATCGGCAGATTTTGAAATTCTGACTGGTCAATTCTAATGTTTACAAGAGGTTTACAAAAGAAGCCGCTGGGAGCGCTAGTTTAACATCACGATAGAATTTTCACCTTTTCTGGTTAAAAAGGTTCAAAATTTGGCTACAAAAGGGCTTTTTTTGTCGAAAATAAAAAATTCTCCCTAAAAAGGGTGTTTTCTCGTCAATTAAAGGTTCAAAATTGGGTCAAAAAGGATATTTTATTGCCAAATAGGGTCAAAATCTAGCTGAAAGGTGTGTTTCCTTGTAAAAAAGGGGGCTAAATCTAGCTGAAAAGGATTTTTTCTTAATGAAAAAGGTTCAAAATTAGGCCGAAATTTGTCAGGAAAGTATCTTTCCTTTAAAAAAAGGGTCAAATTCTGGGTAAAAAGGGTCTTTTTTTTTATCAAACAAGGTTCAAAATTAGGCTGAAAAAGGGTCTTTTTTTTTGTCAAAAAGGGTCAAAATATGTCCGAAAAGTGTCTTTCCTTGTAAAAAAGGGTCTAAATGAAGCTGAAAAGGGTCTTTTCTTTTCAAAAAAGGTTCAAAATAAGGCTAAAAGGGGTCGTTTTTGGTCAAAATTTCCAAAATCTGTCTGAAAAGTATCTTTCCAGGGTCATATTCTGTGTGATAAGGGTCTTTTCTAATCAAAAAATGGTTCAAAATAAAGCTAAAAGGGATATTTTCTTGTCAAAAGGGCCAAAATCTGTCTGAAAAATCTGTCTTTCCTTGTAAAAAAGAGGTGTACATCATGCTGAAAAGGGTGTTTTCTTATCAAAAAAAGATTCAAAATAAGGCTAAAAGGGGTCTTTTCTTGTCAAAAGGGCCAAAATCTGTCCGAAAAGTGTCTTTGCTTGTCAAAAAGGGTCAAAATCCGGCTGAAAAGGGTCAAAATTCGATTAAAAAGGGGTCTTTTCTTATCAAAAAACTAAAATTAACAAGCTACAGATCGTGAATCTACTTTATAGAACGGTTTAAAAAAAATTAAGTTCTCAAGAGCATATTTTACAAGAAAAAAGCTTCGAATGCACGAAGTTTAAATGGGTTCACTTTCTTTTGTAATAAAGAAATCAAAGAAAAAAGTCCATTTTCACACCTTTAAAGATAAATTTTTCGTAATCCACCTTTTGTTTCTGTCATCAGATAGAAGAAAAGGGAATATTTGTAAAGATCATGAGGAAAAATAGTCCCCGAGAGGCGGCGAAGAAAAGGGGACGAACCTGTTATTACCCCCACCCATCACAAGCTACTGAAACATTAACTACTCCCCGTCTTCCGACCCTTCTTAACTACCGGGCCTTCCACCTCTCAATGTGTAGGGGGATTTTCGGCGAATCTTCTTCCTAAACAATCAGAGTACAATATCCACCATCTTCTATGATATTAGTCCCTCCTTAAGATGTAATCATCTCGCCCCCAGCTCCTTTTGTAATGAAAAAGTCATCCCTTCAGGCTTTCCAAGAATATTAATTTTCCACATTCGCATACTCGCACATTCTAATACACTCGCAATCTTACTTTTTTAAAAACAACAATATAAAAAAAAAATGTTAAGGATGTATAAATTGTAAAATTGTGTTTGTCAAAGTTAAAATATTAAAGAGTTAATTTTAGGAGACGAGCAGGTTCGGCAAGCTTAATGTTTCATTCACCAATCTCCCCTAACAGGAGAGTCGTATAGGACTATAATGCTCAACATTATCTAAAGATTGGATTTGACTTATTCATTTAAACGCCCCTCCACCCTCGCTTTATTTTCGAAACGAGTCTGGATTATAATTAACTAATCGACTTCATTACCCCTAGGCGAAGAGAGGAAAACGACGGAGAAAAGATTGAAACTCCTAATTAAAGGAAAAGGGGGAACTAAGATGCTTTAAGGGCCTCTCCACGGAATGACATGAATTTTACGCCAAGACGTCATCTAAAGGGGACTAATTCACTTAATAGGCAAAGCCACTCTCAAGGAAACACTGAAAAAGATATCTTTCCATGTTTATTTTAGCTTAATTACCTTATAGATGAAATACATACTTCAACATAAATAATAAACGATAATAATTATTTAATTAAATTGTAATTAGAATTATATATAAATGAATTAATTATAAATTAAGTTATTAATATTATTTATTAATAAATTTTAATAAATTAAAATAATTATTAAATTATTAAAATTAATTTAACATTTAATCTACAATATTAAAATTATATTCAAGTCTAATCTATTAAAATTACAATAGTTTAAAGTTTAATCTATTAAAATTAGTTTAAAGTTTAATCTATTAAAATTAATTTAAAATTTAATCTCTTAAAATTAATTTAAAGTTTAATCTATTAAAATTAGTTTAACGTTTAATCTACTAAAATTATTTTAAAGTTTAATCTATTAGAATTAGTTTAAAGTTTAATCTATTAGAATTAGTTTAAAGTTTAATCTATTAGAATTAGTTTAAAGTTTAATCTATTAAAATTAGTTTAAAGTTTAATCTATTAGAATTAATTTAAAGTTTAATCAATTAAAATTAGTTTAAAGTTTAATCTATTAGAATTAAATTAAAGTTTAATCTATTAGAATTAATCTAAAGTTTAATCTATTAGAATTAATTTAAAGTTTAATCAATTAAAATTAGTTTAAAGTTTTATCTATTAGAATTAATTTAAAGTTTAATCTATTAGAATTAATTTAAAGTTTAATCTATTAGAATTAATTTAAAGTTTAACCTATTAAAATTAATTTAAAGTTTAATTTATAAATTAATTTATAATTATAATAAATTATAATTTATTTAAAAGTATTTATCCAGCCTATTAAATTTCGCTATTTAAAATTATGTAAATAAAAATGTGCCTTCAAATAAACACATTTTAATAAAATACGAAAACCTTGGTCGACGATAGCAGCCGAATGCACTGCCGAATATAATAAGACTACGCACAGTGTCACCAGATTTTCTCCTTTGTATTTGATGTATGGGAAATCGTCATCTATTGTGCCTGAAGCTTTGAGTTCTCCCGCAAACTTACAACGCGATCGGATTCAAGCTTTTTTTTCTTGTTTTGAGAGATAGAGAATAGGAATGTAAAAGCTATCTTTTATGTGCAAACTTTTAAAAATAATTTTTAACTTTTTTGTTTTTATCTTCCTGGAATCATTTTACATTGGAATTTACACGTCGTTGTTGCTGTTGTCGTTTTTGTGAATTCGTTGTTAAGCCTCTGGGGAGTTTCGACGCCTCAGGGGCCATTCACAAAAGTAACTTTCTGCCGAGTTAAATAAAATGAGAATAACCGACAATCTCACATTTTTAAACCATCAAGCTGTCTCGTGCCCTGTAATGTCGAGTCGAAAAATAAAAAAACCAGGCAACAACATGATACAAAAGTTAACATGTTAAGTTTACAAAAATCGTGAACCTCCTCTTCTTGGGTGCATGGTAATGTTACACTAGCGCTCCATGCGGTTTCTTTTGTAAACCTCTTGTAAACACTAGAATTCGACGAAAGCACTAAAAAATGATTATTCAAGTAATATTTTCGAAGATTTGAAATATTCAAGAAGTAACTAAACGCAAATATATCAATAAGTTGGACAGTTAAGGGGCTAAAAACTAAACCTGCAACGCCCAAGAGTCTTGCAGGTTTCTCATTCTATTTCGTGCGAAAAACACAATTCCGAAGTCGGTTTTGCAAAAAAACATTTCCATCACCTAGTTTACTATACCCACTAATTAAAAACTATGATTTTTCAATGTTTTTTGGGTCAAGGAACACGAATCAGAAGTTAGTTTTGAGAAAAAATATCCATGAGCAAAAAATCAAGTTGAAAAGTGCAAAAAATGACCAATTTTAGGGTCTCTGAGGGACTATAAACTTAAGAACTGTTAGCGTAGAACCATATTGGAACTTGTAAGACTTATAAGCTAAATAAAACATACTAAAAACGAAGGATATAAAAAGTTACAAATCCTTTCACCCAGAAAAAGTTGTATGAAAGGCGAGTAGGATTAGTGGTTTATTCAAGTGAGACAACCCCTCTTGGGAAGAAAAAAAAATCAGAAACTAAAACAGATGAGCTTATTTATAACGTGGGAATCCAAAACGATCCTTTTTGGTTAGTATATGCTGAGATGTTAAAGAATGGTGAACTAGATAGAAGGTGAAAAAAAACTTTTCTAGGGAGGACATGGAGTTAATTAGGTTAGGAAAAGTGAGAAACATGGGTTGATAGGAGGGGTCAGGGGCGGACTGGGACCTTAGGGTGTGGGTGGGTTTTCAGTTAAGGGGGCGCTTTGAATGTTAACTTTGAGGTTTTTGGATGAAATTTGGGTTTTAAAATGTTGATTTTGAGGTTTTTGACAAAATAAATTGCACTTAAAACGTTGATTTTGAGATTTTTTGAAAAAAATATTTGCTCTTATAATCATGATTTTGAGGTTTTTGAGAAAAAATTGTCAATTTAAAGTTGATTTTGAGGTATTTGGACGAAAATTAGGCTTCATAAATTTTGATTTCGAGGTTTTTTGACCAAAATTAGGCTTTAAAAATGTCGATTTCGAGGTTTTTAGACCAAAATTAGGCTTATTAAATGTTGATTTTGAGGTTTTAGACAGAAGGAATTGCACTTAAAACGTTGATTTTGAGATTTTTTGACAAAAATTGCTCTTACAACCATGATTTGGAAGTTTTTGACGAAAAATTATCAATTTAATGTTGATTTTGAGGTTTTTTGACGAAAATAAGGCAATTATAAATGTTGATTTCGAGGTTTTTGACGAAAATTTGGCTTCATGAATGTTGATTTTGAGGTTTTTGGACGAAAATTAAGCATCTTAAATGTTGATTTTGAGGTTTTTGGACGAAAATTAGGCATCATAAATTTTGATTTCGAGGTTTTTTGACCAAAATTAGGCTTTAAAAATGTTGATTTCGAGGTTTTTAGACCAAAATTAGGCTTATTAAATGTTGATTTTGAGGTTTTAGACAGAAGGAATTGCACTTAAAACGTTGATTTTGAGATTTTTTGACAAAAATTGCTCTTACAACCATGATTTGGAAGTTTTTGACGAAAAATTATCAATTTAATGTTGATTTTGAGGTTTTTTGACGAAAATTAGGCAATTATAAATGTTGATTTCGAGGTTTTTGACGAAAATTTGGCTTTATGAATGTTGATTTTGAGGTTTTTGGACGAAAATTAGGCATCATGAATGTTGATTTTGAGGTTTTTGGACGAAAATTAGGCATCTTAAATGTTGATTTTGAGGGGTTTTTTTGACGAAAATTTAGCTTTTAAAATGTGGTTTTTGAGGTTTTTTGACGAAAATTAGGCTTCATAAATGTTGATTTCGAGGTTTTTTGACCAAAATTAGGCTTTAAAAATGTTGATTTGGAGGTTTTTGACGAAAATTTGGCTTTTTAAATGTTGATGTCGAGGTTTTGGGACAAAAATTAGGCTTTAAAAATGTTGATTTCGAGGTTTGGGAGCTACTGAGCAAAAATAACGCTAAAAAAAAAATAAAAATAAAAATAAAATGAAATAAAAACTGACCCGGGGGGGGGGCGCCGCCTCTATGTATTCAGGGGGAGCGCGGGTGGGTTCTCTCCACCCCCCCCCCCGGGCCAGTCCGCCCCTGGGAGGAGTTCCTTGAGGACAAAGAGCGGTGTCAATTTTTTTCCATATCAAAGTATTTGCTCCTCCCCTCGCAATCCATAACCTCACCCCTAGTCCTGGTTCCGTCATCAGGCCTTTTTCTTCATTGTCTTGAGCCCACTTGAAAATTGACCTCTTCTCTTTTCCTTCTACTCTTGAATCCTTTTGTCACCTCCTCTTCCTTTTGTTCTTCAATTATTAGTGCGTGTTACCTCCGAGATTAAAGTATTGTCCTATACTTCCCCATTTCTCCTTCACTTGTACACGGAGGGTATTGTACGCTTTTTTTATTGTTCGCTTTCCACCTAGTATTTAACTTTCCCCGTTGTATGGCTTTCTTTTATACTGAATCAAAGCCATAATTCGAGCTTAATAAAAAAATTTTTCTATTCTTTCTAGAATGTAAATGAAAGGAATTTTAAAAATGCTTTCAATCAATTCAACCCAAGGTATTCTTTAATAGGTAACCCTTTTTTAAGACCCAATTCACCCTTAAAAATATCTCATTTACCGGGGGAAAAAAGATGAAAGTCACTTTTTCGCCGATTTTGAGATATTAGTGCCATCTAGGGACTATGGAGCGCTATCATCTGGTAGAACAACAAGGGGGAAAAAAGTGAAAGTCACTTTTTGGTCGATTTTGAGATATTAGGGCTATCTAGAGGCTATGGAGGAGTACTATCATCTGGTAGAACAACAAGTTGGATAAAAAATGAAAGTCACTTTTTCGTCGATTTTGAGATATTAGTGCTATCAGGGGATATGGAGTACTATCATCTGGTAGAACAACAAGTTGGATAAAATATGAAAGTCACTTTTTCGTCGATTTTGAGATATTAGTGCTATCTAGGGGATATGGAGGAGTACTATCATCTGGTAGAACAACAAGGGGGGAAAAGATGAAAGTCATTGTTACACCAATTTTGAGATATTATGTAGTACTATGTAGAGGCTATGGAGGAGTATTATCTTCTGGTAGAACAACAAGAGGGATAAAAGATGAAAGTCACTTTTTCGCCGATTTTGAGATATTAGTGTCATCTAGGGACTATGGAGCACTATCATCTGGTAGAACAACAAGGGGGGAAAAAGATAAAAGTAACTTTTTCGTCGATTTTGAGATACTAGTGCTATCTAGCTATGGAGGAGTACTATCATCTGGTAGAACAACAAGAGGGATAAAAGATGAAAGTCACTTTTTGGTAGATTTTGAGATATTAGTGCTATCTAGAGGCTATGGAGGAGTACTATCATCTGGTAGAACAACAAGAGGTATAAAAGATGAAAGTCACTTTTTCGCCGATTTTGAGATATTAGTGTCATCTAGGGACTATTGAGCACTATCATCTGGTAGAACAACAAGGGGGGAAAAAGATAAAAGTAACTTTTTCGTCGATTTTGAGATACTAGTGCTATCTAGCTATGGAGGAGTACTATCATCTGGTAGAACAACAAGTTTGAGATAATCAACAAGAGTCATCGAAAAACGATTTAAAAGTAACTTTTTCGCCGATTTTGAGATATTAGTGTCATCTAGGGACTATTGAGCACTATCATCTGGTAGAACAACAAGGGGGGAAAAAGATAAAAGTAACTTTTTCGTCGATTTTGAGATACTAGTGCTATCTAGCTATGGAGGAGTACTATCATCTGGTAGAACAACAAGTTGGATAAAAAATGAAAGTCACTTTTTCGCCGATTTTGAGATATTAGTGTCATCTAGGGACTATGGAGCACTATCATCTGGTAGAACAACAAGGGGGGAAAAAGATAAAAGTAACTTTTTCGTCGATTTTGAGATACTAGTGCTATCTAGAGGCTATGGAGGAGTACTATCATCTGTTAGAACAACAAGAGGGATAAAAGATGAAAGTCACTTTTTCGTCGATTTTGATATATTAGCACTATCTAGGGGCTATGAAGGAGTACTATCATCTGGTAGAACAACAAGGGGGAAAAAAGATGAAAATTGTACAAAATGAGCATGAAAAGGCATAGTTTTTAACACGTCTTTTAGTTCTTATTCACTTCAAAGTTTTTCATTTTCAAATACGGATTTTAACGTCTAACTTCTTTTATGTTGCTAAGATATGTACTTTCGACGTTATCGTAATGAAAGTAATCTTTAGCAGTTTCGGTGTCAGATGACACTTTGTTCACAATATAGTACAACCTCTTTCTTATCTCCAGTAATTATCATCAGCATCAACAACAACCTACGCATCATTTACTAAACCGCTTCCAAGGAGCATTGTATTCCACTCGGATTTGATTCCATCTCACTTATCTACTTATAAAAGTTGTTCAACTCCTTTGGGGAGGTTACATGATACTCTCCAAGAACCCCACTGCTGTACAAATCCAAAGTTTTCATGGTTTTTCAAAAAATTTCCATTCTTTAGAAACTAGACATCACAGTAGTTACTTAAATGGTTCTGTAGAGTGGGAAAAGAAAACAGAAAGAAAAATTGATGAATCAATGACTTTTGATAAGAAAAAGGGAAAAGAGATTCTTCATTCTAGTCCGTTGTGTAAACTGTACCTTCATTAACTCTTTTATTATTTAGTCCCATCAAGGACTCGTTAGAAATATCTTCATTAAGTCACGACCCCTCGCACCCCTCGAAGGGTTATTGTGATCCTTTTTCTTTGTTCAGAATGGCAGCCAAGCATTGGGAGAGTAATCAACGAAAAGGTCTGGTCTGGTCTGGTTATAGAAGTGGGAAACCCAAAACGGGAACTTCCTAATGGTGAAGATCATCGATCTTTTTCACCATACACAGGGTAGGGCGTTGGGAGGTTATAGCTAGGAAACTATAACCGAAAACTCGCTTATGAAATACAAATTCGAGGTAAAATTTAATTTAATTTAACAAAAAAAAAACCTTAAACAAATTATTAAAGACAGAAAAAATTCGTTAAAATATAACTGAATTGAATGACAACTGAACAATCAAATATTGGTAAAATTTAATTCAATTTCAATACAAAAAGGGTCTCATTATTTAATCAATCGGTTCTCTCGATGAAAGAGAAAGTAAATAATAGAATGAATTTTTTTTTTCAACGACCGGCATGAGGGGGATGAGAAAGAAAAGACAAGAGCAATAAGGGTTGCTTCGACAATGAGCTAATCAGCATCATTATTATTTTATTTCTCATTCATAGTAACTAGATAGCGTTCGACGAAAAAGTGACTTTTTATCTTTTTTTCCCTTGTTGTTCTACCAGATAGGACTCCTTCATAGCCCCTATATAGCGCTAATATCTCAAAATCGACGAAAAAGTGACATTAATCTTTTTAAACATTATTGTTCTACCAGATGATAGTACTCCATAGTCCCTAGATGGCACTAATATCTCAAAATCAACGAAAAAGTGACTTTCATCTTTTCCCCCGTGTTGTTCTACCAGATGATAGTTCTCCTCCATAGCCCCTAGATAGCACTAATATCTCAAAATCGACCAAAAAGTGACTCTCATCTCCCCCCCCCTTGCTGTTCTACCAGATAGTACTCTTTCATAGCCCCTAGATAGGCACTACTATCTCAAAATCGACCAAAAAGTGACTTTCATCTCCCCCCCCTTGTTGTTCTACCCGATGATAGTACTCATCCATAGCCCCTAGATAGGCACTAATATCTCAAAATCGATCAAAAAGTGAGTTTCATCTTTTTTCCCCTTGTTGTTCTACCAGATAGTACTCTTTCATAGCCCCTAGATAGCGCTAATATCTCAAAATGGACCAAAAAGTGACTTTCATCTTTTTTCCTCCTGGCGCTTGGAATTTTAGTTTCGACTGCTAAGATTATTTGGAACATTTAAGGTGACCGAGCTGAGAAAGCGGGCTTTTATTACTTTTGTGTCCCAAGGTGAGGTCTCTATAAAAACAGGTCCCTTTCTCGTGATGGCCCGTGTTCACGTCACGTGCTCCTCTTTCCTCAGCGTTTTCGTCTCCCCAAGAGGTCACAATTAGAAAAAAAGGTTCTTTCGAGTGAAGAGGTCAAAAGGTTAAAACGTCCAATCCCTTTTAACATATTTCAATAACGATTATTGAAGTTGATGGAAGTATTTGTGTGCGCGAAATTTACACAAAACATAATTAATACCAATAAATTAATACGAAATTTGTAAAAAAAATGAAAAAACAGGTCAGAGGCCAGATCCAAAAGGCCAGAGAAAAGAGGCCAGAGACGAGAGGCCAGAGGCATGAGGCCAGAGGCATGAGGCCAGAGACATGAGGCCAGAGACGAGAGGCCAGAGACGAGAGGCCAGAGACGAGAGGCCAGAGACGAGAGGCCAGAGACGAGAGGCCAGAGACGAGAGGCCAGAGAAGAGAGGCCAGAGACGAGAGGCCAGAGACGAGAGGCCAGAGACGAGAGGCCAGAGACGAGAGGCCAGAGACGAGAGGCCAGAGACGAGAGGCCAGAGACGAGAGGCCAGAGACGAGAGGCCAGAGACGAGAGGCCAGAGACGAGAGGCCAGAGACGAGAGGCCAGAGACGAGAGGCCAGAGACGAGAGGCCAGAGACGAGAGGCCAGAGACGAGAGGCCAGAGACGAGAGGCCAGAGACGAGAGGCCAGAGACGAGAGGCCAGAGACGAGAGGCCAGAGACGAGAGGCCAGAGACGAGAGGCCAGAGACGAGAGGCCAGAGACGAGAGGCCAGAGACGAGAGGCCAGAGACGAGAGGCCAGAGACGAGAGGCCAGAGACGAGAGGCCAGAGACGAGAGGCCAGAGACGAGAGGCCAGAGACGAGAGGCCAGAGACGAGAGGCCAGAGACGAGAGGCCAGAGACGAGAGGCCAGAGACTAGAGGCCAGAGACGAGAGGCCAGATACGAGAGGCCAGAGACGAGAGGCCAGAGACGAGAGGCCAGAGAACAGACAATACAAGACCAGATCAGATCAATAAAATAAAAACAAAAGACGTAGCTTTTTCTTCCTGAAATCTTTTATTTTCACTACCTTTAGAAGCTTAAAATCGTAACTGAGATACTTGATGAAAAACTAACCTAACTCAATTCACGAATAATGGAGTGGGACTCAGCGTCCTTTTATTAATGAGCTAATGGAAATTTTTTTTTCTTTTTTAAATGTTCATGAATATTTAAAAAAGGAATAACTGGAAAAAGTTGCTCTTTTAAATAATAAAATGAAAAGTCAACTGAAACTTAAGGTCGAGCTCGCTTGAAAATAATGTATCGCCTCTTCCATGCGTGTTATAATAAAGGAAAAAGTTTTTTTTGTTGTTTAAGCTTTAACTCGTAGAAAAAAACACTTGAGTTTTGAATAAATAAAATACGCTATTAGCGTTTAAAAAGTTTTCTTTCGAAAAACACTTCCATCCTAAAAAAAAGTTTTCTTCAATCCACTCGAATACCTTAAATCCATAATTTTCCAATAAACAAAAACTCAGAATAATGAATCCGGAATTTCTTAACAACTTCTTGCTTGTGGCATCACTTAAAGTGGATCCACGTCTGCATATAAAAATGTCACCTCTGACTCGACAACTGAATAAACATAACTTGTTTACTGCTTGGGCTCCCTGGAATTTTAAATGAGAAAAAAGAGTGCATCAGAGAAGGAAAAAGATTGTTTTACTAGCGATATTTTCATCCTGAATATCTAAACAGTAGGCATTTTCTGGCGAATTCTTTAAATAGCTCCTCGTTGTTCAAAATGCGATCCTGGCATTCTATAAACAAAATCGCAATTCAATACAGTCCACTTCCATTTCCAAACAGGGAAACAATAAATAAAAGAAAAAACCTGCGGGGCGGAACGCTACACCTAGATAAGAATGAAATAAGTTGAGAAAGTTAAAAAATTCTTTGAACTTAAGAAACCTCCTTTACCTGTTTTAGGTACTTTATCGTCCGATCTCAATCCCATCTCGGAAATTACATTTCCTACCCGTTACAAAACATATAATAGAACCTTGTTTCTCTTACTTGCTACAATATCTCGTAAACGATATTTCATATCGAAAACTCTTCAATTTATTATTTGATCGAGGAAAACGTTTTTGTTAGATTGGTTCCCGAATTTGTGTGACGTAGTAATTAAACAGCGAACCGTGATTCATCTTATGAACAAAGCTGAGAAAGTTACAACTCATTTCAAGCGGAAATCGCTGCTACTGAGGTAAGAGAATACTAAGAAGAGGTAGTACGTGTGAAGAGAGCGCCTAATATTTTAAACTGATGTAATTTTCGGGAAACCTTTTGAAATTCTTCATCAAGGGCCCCTTATACCGTGGCTTTTTTCTTTGATGTTTTTCTCCAATGTCCTGAAAAAACTGTTCGTTTTTTTGAAAAATTTCATTTGAATTTTAGTTTTAGAAAACATTAATATAGGTCGGCATGAATTTATTTTTTTGAAAATCATAATTTTTATGACGAAAACAATAAAAGTCGAAAAAAGGAGATTCACTGTACGTGTATCATTAATCACTGAAGTTAAGGTGGAGATTATTTTTGTTCGTTTTTGAGACAATAGATCTCAGCACATTCGGCCCGAAATGTTTTTTTTTCTCGTTTTGGGCACTAAAAATGGTCCGATTTTTTCTTCTGAAAAGCGCATTCTCATTGATTTAGAAAACTCTAGACTGATACGAGAGCACTTTTTCCGAAAAAAAATTTCTTCCGGAAAATCAGGAAACGAATTTTCCGGGAAAACTTTTTTCAAAAAAATCAGGTATACGTTTTGTAGGGTACGACAAGCTGTTTCCTAATCTGTTAATAATTTCAAAATCGGTTAAAAAACGCCATCGTAATCGCTGTTACAAGATTTAGACGGTGCGGAGGGTAAATTAGATGGAGATGACAGGTGCAAAGCATTTTCTGATGTTCAATAGCCCTAGATTATTTTCGTAACACTAGCGGATGTTTTTATAACACCCAGCCCATCAGAGAGGTCTAATGGGCCCTTAAGAATAATTCTCCGACGAAAGTTTATATTTCGCTAAGCTAAAATACGATTTTGAAAAGGCGACATCTATTGAAACTTGCCTCATAAATAACGCGACCTCACTTCTCGGTTCGTTGGCGATTTCACGCCATTTGTTACGAGCAAACTGTTTCCTTTGTACGTTTCTATTGTGGAAGGGGTTTTCGATAGGACGTGACTACTTTCGGTTGTTCAAAGTTGAAAATTCGATGGTTTTCTAACAAATTTCAAGATGTAGGTTGGGGAGAGTTGGGGAAAGGTGAGGGATGGTGGGAGGTCTATTCTGGAGTTGTGGAGAAGTCTATAGAGCCCCGAATGTTTGAAAAAACAACGGAAGTGTGACACAGTTTAGTTCACCTACGATATTGGAGATAAGCCATCCATGATAGGTAAACTATTATAGGTAAACTATCAATAATATACAAACACATTGATCTACGCAATATTAACGTTGAGAATTCAAAGGCATAAAACCTGAATATTTAAGAACTCATTTTAACCTTTACATCCGAAATAATCGTCACTATGAAAATTTAATGACGTTTAAAGTCGATAATATTTCAAAGCACTTTAAGAGGAAATTAAATTTTTTTTAATGTGAAAACCTATAATGTTCGCGGGGAGAATTTCAATAATCCACGTTCGCATCGATTTATGGGGAGGGAGGGAATCATATTTTCGGCGGGAGTGTATATTAACCAAAAAGATAACCTCAGAAAAGCTCGACGTTTGCCACGTTATCGTTTGGGGTGCACAGATCTTTACGCATGTGGTTATATGGCTCTCATATACTGTTTACGATCCTAGTTATAAAGTTTGAACATGATGGGGGAAGTGTGGGGGGTAAAAAGGATCTCCCCCTTTTCGCAGCTCAATCTCAACCAGAAAAAAAAGTTAATATTGTTTTCCACGTAACAAAAATATCATTCAAGAAAAGGTTTTTCGGTTCTTTTATGTAAAAGAAAAAGGTCGTCGTATAAAGGAGGAACCCTTTAAACTGGAAGTTTATCAAAAAGTGGGTTCTTCTTCTTCTTTTTGATATATATATATATATATTTTTTATATTATTTATATATATATATATATATATATATATATATATATATATATATATATATATATATATATATATATATATATATATATATATATATATATATATATATATATAAAAATGTTCCTTTTCGCTTTTTATTTGGGCATTACGGCTTTGGCGAAATAAAAGAGTTTTCATTTATTTATTTCTTTAATTCCTCCTAAAAGGTCCGATTTTCACTAAATTTCCAAAATTGTAAAAAAAAAATTGAAAATACTTTGCACTTTGAGACGTGACAAAGAGCATGTAACAGGTAGGGCGAAGTGGAATGTCAAAGGGTGAATGCGGGATGAGAAATAAAAGGAGACCGTTTCGGTATAGTTGTTAGGTGGGACTCGTAACAGTGTTAGTCCATTAGAAGTTTGCCCACAAGTCTCAACCCTCGCGGTCTAGTCTTCCTTCCACGATCTCAACCCGTCACCCTCCCCATAGCCCACTCACTCACCATTCTCTCTCACCCACTCCGGAGCCCATCATTAATTTTCATTTACTCCTTAAATCACATTGTCTTAAGGTAACTTTAGATTACTTCCAGTCAGTCTTTTAAAGGAAATTGCACGTCAAAAGAAATAATTAGGGCCCTATATAAAGGGGTGTGTAATTACAACCTAGTTTCTGCAACAAGATGGTGAAGTTATAATATTAATTACTCAAGTATAGATGTCGTAAGCCTCAGAACTCGACTGAAAAATGTCCAAAAAAAACTTCCTCAAATATTCTTCTCAGGAAAAGGCGAAGTTTTTCGGTTTTTCGCCAATA
This sequence comes from Orius laevigatus, assembly GCA_018703685.1. Classification (NCBI taxonomy): domain Eukaryota; kingdom Metazoa; phylum Arthropoda; class Insecta; order Hemiptera; family Anthocoridae; genus Orius; species Orius laevigatus. The sequence continues at coordinate 17,655 of JAGWEN010000279.1, forward strand.
TCTCGAAAACCGTAGGTCGTAGGCGAAAAGAGTTTAAGTACAAAATTAAAGCTTATTAAATTTTATAAAAGTTTGATTTAGTAATATTTTTTGTAGGACCAAAACTGCCTACTCCAGATGGCGCTCAATAGAATGTTTTTTACAATTTTTCTGAATTTCTCCCCACCCCTATCTGTTTATTGTTAATCGCTTTTTTGAGGAATCGTTGTGAAAGGAATTCTCTACAACTTTTATTAAGTACACTTTTTTGATTAGATGAAGTCTTCCATCCTTTTTTCTGACTTTTCGAAAATATGACTTTTTTCATAGGTAGAAATTGAAAATCCTGCTTTTTCGTCCTCCGTAGCTCAAAAACGTTTGGTCCTACAAAAAATCTGTTTAGTTTAAAATTGTAGAAAATGTAATAAGCTTTAATTTTGAACTTAAAACTTTTTCGCCTACGACCTACGGTTTTCGAGATATTAACGAAAAACCGAACATTTTCCACCCATAGGCGTAGATTGACTGGACACCTTACATCCCTTATAAAAAATATTTGGAACAATCCAAAAAGTCGATGTAATCGTGGAAATATAATAGGTTTCCATGGAAACCTCGGCACTTACGTTTATTCTCCGACTTAAAACACTGAGAAGACTTAATTGAAGGATTTTAACATTTTTTTTCGGTCGCCATTTCATTTATTTCACATCCCTTTCAAAATATATCGCATTTTTTAATATTTAATTATTCTGAAATGAAAAACTCATAATAAGAAAGCCGAGGCAAAAGTGAAAAGAGCTTTCAATTAACTGGTTGCTATAAAAATTAAAAAAAAAGAAAAAAAGAAAAAAAAAAAAAAAGGCCCCAGTGGGAGTTAAATCCTAAATGAAGTACTGAATACTTATATTTTCCTCTCCCCCCCCCCTTCCCCGACCCTCACTCATTCTCTTTTTTCGGCACTAAAGAGAAAATGTGGTGGAAAGGACAGTTAGATAATAGGGTAGCCCCTAGCCGCCGGATCTCATTTAACGAAAGGAAATTGAATCGGATTAGCGACCTGTCTATCAACATGACTAACAGTTCAACGCCTCTGGTCCTCATTTTATGCCCTTAGATATCAGTATAATTATATTTAAATATGTATTCAAGTTTTAATTTTGTTTTGATCATTAATTGCTTTATGAGAATTGTTTTTAAAAAGTGAATAAATTCTCTGCAACTTTTGCTAAATAAACATTTTGATTGGATAAAGTCTTCTCTCATTCAAAGGTCAAAATTGAAAATCCCGCTTTTTTGTCCTCGTAGCTCAAAAAGGTTTGGTCCTACAAAAAATCTGTTTAGTTCAAAATTGTAGAAAATTTAATAAGCTTTAATTTTGTGCTTAAAATGTTTTCGCCTAAGACCTACGGTTTTCGAGATATTGGCGAAAAACCGAAAAAAAACCGATGTTTTTTTGAGAAATGAAAAAGATATCATCCCCCATCGATACACATCCGGGTTCTTTAATTTCTAAGTTTTTAGGATGGAAGAAGAGAAGAAATGATGGAGGAAACTTGCATACTTTGGATTCGAGAACGATCGCCTTAGGCTAATCATCAATTGGCTCAATTTCTCTCCGCCTTTGCTCCACTCATTTTACTCGAAGCGGAATGCTCGCTAGGCGGAAACGCGTGTCAAAATATTGAATTCTGTTTATCTACTCAACTCAGCCATCTGAAGGGATCAATCAAATCTAAAATCCACCGTTCCGATAAATATTATGATTTTAAAAGTTTGAACTTTCAAAAACGACATAGAAATGTTACTAAATTAACAACTCAGTCTCTGGCCTCACGCCTCACGCCTCTGGCCTCTGGCCTCACGCCTCTGGCCTCACGCCTCTGGCCTCACGCCTCTGGCCTCACGCCTCTGGCCTCACGCCTCTGGCCTCACGCCTCTGGCCTCACGCCTCTGGCCTCACGCCTCTGGCCTCACGCCTCTGGCCTCACGCCTCTGGCCTCACGCCTCTGGCCTCACGCCTCTGGCCTCACGCCTCTGGCCTCACGCCTCTGGCCTCACGCCTCTGGCCTCACGCCTCTGGCCTCACGCCTCTGGCCTCCTCACGCCTCTGGCCTCCTCACGCCTCTGGCCTCACGCCTCTGGCCTCACGCCTCTGGCCTCACGCCTCTGGCCTCACGCCTCTGGCCTCACGCCTCTGGCCTCACGCCTCTGGCCTCACGCCTCTGGCCTCCTCACGCCTCTGGCCTCACGCCTCTGGCCTCACGCCTCTGGCCTCACGCCTCTGGCCTCACGCCTCTGGCCTCACGCCTCTGGCCTCACGCCTCTGGCCTCACGCCTCTGGCCTCACGCCTCTGGCCTCACGCCTCTGGCCTCACGCCTCTGGCCTCACGCCTCTGGCCTCACGCCTCTGGCCTCCTCACGCCTCTGGCCTCACGCCTCTGGCCTCACGCCTCTGGCCTCACGCCTCTGGCCTCACGCCTCTGGCCTCACGCCTCTGGCCTCACGCCTCTGGCCTCACGCCTCTGGCCTCACGCCTCTGGCCTCACGCCTCTGGCCTCACGCCTCAGGCCTCACGCCTCAGGCCTCACGCCTCTGGCCTCTTGTTTATCTACTCAACACACAAAAAATAATAATTTATTACCCTTTTTAACTCGCAAAACGTTTCTGTAAACTAAACGTAAAGCACCTACGTGGAAATTAATTATGGTTTATATTAACGTTTTTCTTTAAAAATTACCACTTATGAAAACAATGTTAAAATAACAAAGTCTCAGTTTTTCCACGAAAACGCGTAACATTTCTCATCAGGTTCTCTGTGAGCACTCTAGAAACGCTTTTTAATGAAATAAAGCAGCTTGGATATTTTGTTTATCCTTACAGCTCAAATTATTTCATAATGGAACAAAAAAATTAATAAAAACGAAAAAGTTCGTAACGCCTCGCGGTAAACAAATTTGTAAATGAGATTGTTTAGAAAAACTCTGGGATGATTTAGTGTTAGCTGTGGAGTCGATAAGGAATAATAAATCAGCCAACACCCCAGAACAGCACATTCCTCAAGCGTTAGATCAAGGAACGAAAAAAGCTCAACAAGAAAACCTCACCTAAAAGAAAGTGAAACAGTATTTCTCGTCTAAAAGACACGTTAGGGCAAACTTTTGAATATGCGAGAGAAAATGAAGGACCAGGCGAAAACATTCTATTATTTCAAAAACTTTACTTTTTGTGTTTTGGTTAATCGATAGCGATTTTGAAAAGTGGAGATATTAGGGCACAAGGTGGGGGCTTTCGCCATATTGCCTGGGGAATGGGCTAATTTAAGTAGCCAGAACTAACGAATGGCTGGGTATGAGAAATCCTCAATTTCTTTATATTTTTCCCGATTTTTAAACTCAAACAGTTTTATGAATTTTTATTAGTTAAATCCTTCACTTTCGAGTGAGATTTGAAGGAATATTGGGTTTTTAAGTGGAAAGGGGGCTCGAAGTGAGGAATAGAAAGTCTGAGCGCTCGAGATGGGCATTCAAATTAGAGCAGAACTAACTTTATTAATATAGAATTTTTATTACAAAAGTTTTCGAAATCCCCCTTTTTAATTATTTAGTAGTTTCGAAGCAGAATTTTTAATGGACTTGACCTTCTTTTTTACTAAATTTATATGTTTTAAAAATTTCAGTAGGCATGCCAATAAAAGGGCCAGAGGAGAAAAGGTGAAAGTGAACAAAAAGTGATTTCGAATGAAAAACTAAGTCTAATAACACGTTCCGGCCTCCTCTCGTTTATATAAGACCCGACTTATATATAAGACCCGCCTTATATATAAGACCCGCCTTATATATAAGACCCGCCTTATATATAAGGCCCGCCTTATATATAAGACCAGCCTTATATATAAGACCAGCCTTATATTTAAGACCCGCCTTATATATAAGACCCGCCTTATATATAAGACCCGCCTTATATATAAGACCCGCCTTATATATAAGACCCGCCTTATATATAAGACCCCCCTTATATATAAGACCCGCCTTATATATAAGACCCGCCTTATATATAAGACCCGCCTTATATTTAAGACCCGCCTTATATATAAGACCCGCCTTATATATAAGACCCGCCTTATATATAAGGTCCGTCATTTATATAAGACCTTCGTCGCGTTAATCCTTTTGTAATATCCTATGGTAATGCATTCATTTATTTTCCCCCTCACCCCGAATCTCGACGAAAAAGTGACTTTCATCTTTTTTCCCCCTGATGAGATTTTTTTTCAGCGAGAATATGTGAAATAAAAGGCATCAATGGAAAAAATAGTGGGAATGCCATCTACTTTGTACATGGCGTGCTACGGTATCAGTTAGCATTCATTAAACTTGGGGAAAGTAATATGAACAGCTTTATTGCTTCCATGTCATATGATGTAACTTTCCTCATGAACAACTTTTGAGAACGAAAATGAAGAGGAATGAATGATTTTTTAAAAATTTTTTAGAGCTTTTAATTCTCGGAACTGTAGAAATACAAGGTTTTCTTATCAATAATTATATCTATGACAGCAATTTCACTTTTTTTAAAACCTGTAAGATTATTGCACATAATGTTCGTTATTTTGAGGATTTTTGAATTATGCATAGAACAATGCCTAAACAATCTCATCGACGAATTAATTCCTCCATTGTTTTGAAAAGCTCGTGATTTCAAGAAAGTTATTCATTCGAAGAGCTAATCTTATTAAATATAAATATGAGGAGGTCGGAAATAGGATTTCAAAAACAAATCACACTCGTATTTTGTCTAAAACGACTTGACTGTCGGAATAAATTGGAGAAGGGACATCGGCGGGAGAGGAAATAGACTTAATCTGATGACAGAGCCAATTGGTTAATTTCCCTCGGCCAATGAGCTCGCATAACAAAGCGGAAACGTCTCGAAATGACAGAAACGAGGTGTCTGCCTATATTTTCGAAAGATGACTGGATAAGAACGAAAGGGCAACATCGGTCAAAAAAGTCACAATATTTTATCCTCTCGATTGGGCCTCCGATCAAAGTCAGTCCATCTCGATTTATATCTTTCATCATCCTCCGGATTAAACCAATCATCCGACACCCCATAAACTTTTCCGCTTGATAGCGGGAGCAAGATAAGCCTCATATTACGAAAACTTTATATATATGAAAAAATTATTAATAAAACCTAAACTCAAAAAATAAAAATAAAACTTTTCTAATAAATCTGCTCGTAATAAAATAACCCTTTTTATGCAACAACAGCAACACCAGCTCATACATGTACGTTTAAATATTCTAATTTAACTTTATTAAATTTTTTTGGATATATTTTTTAAATGGTTTTTACATTTTTTCTAGAGCGATGGAGAATTTTTGTTCTGGAATTGGAAAAAAAAAATAAAAAAAAAATAAAAAATCCTATATGTATTCCTGCAATTCCTATTAGTCCAGTCCCAGAGCAAAAAAAAGGGGGTCTGCTGGAAAAAAATTGGGGACTTTTTGAAACTTGTACAGTTTGTGTGGGGCTAATTAGGGATGACTCTGTTAATTTTTCAAACTCGAGAAAACTGTGCTAACCTCAGGAGGGCCAAAAAATCAAGCTGATTTTTGGTTTTTTCCCTATAAGTCCTAAACTAAGCGTTTTATGACAAAACTTACTCTATTCAATATTGTAGGGCATAAAATTTTCAACAATTTACAATTTAATTAATTTTCCCGTAACCTCACTGCTTATCGAGATACGCCCTATCTAAGTTTGAGAATTACAAAAAACAGATGGTTGTGGCCCTCCAACAGATGGTTGTGGCCCTCTAACAGGTTCAATTTGGCGTCTGTTGGTCAGTTCTATTGTTGCCCGTAAAATTCGTCATGCTGGAACACCTGGGTGGAGGGGAGAGAAGAGGCCAACCTCCCTTTTTTCTTTGTCTCAAACTTAGATAGGGCGTATCTCGATAAGCAGTAAGGTTACGGGAAAATTAATTAGATTGTAAATTGTTGAAAATTTTATGCCCTACAATATTGAATAGAGCGAGTTTTGTCATAAAACGCTTAGTTTAGGACTTATAGGGAAAAAACCAAAAATCAGCTTGGTTTTTCGGCCCTCCTGAGATTAGCACAGGTTTCTCGAGTTTGAAAAATTAACAGAGTCATCCCACAATAGCCCCGAACAAACTGTAAAAGTTACAAAAAGTCCCCAATTTTTTCCAGGTTCAACGTATATAATGACTGGACTGTATGTATTAAAGAAAAAAAAATTTTTTTATAAAAGAATGAAAAAGTAGATACGTTTGTGGTATGTTTTAGTGTGTACGGAATGAGTTTGTGCAGTGTACATACAAACTGGCGGCTCATATATTTTCCCTCTCCATCTGTACAGAAGTCGTGAAAACTCGTAAAACAATAACCCGAACCGAAGAGTGATTCATTCTCGTGGTCGACGTCGATGAACTTGGAAGGGCTTCAAAAGCTTTTCTGATCACAAATGGCTCCCCAAGCCCGGATCCTCCGTCCAACCGCAATAGCTTCCTTTCATTAGGAAATCTGCTAAAAGTGGATTAGCCGCACATGAGAGCGAGGGTGGTTTGGGTGTTTTAGCCTCTTTGGGATGGTTGGGGCCTTAAAAACAAGGTGCCAGCAAAATTTCAAGTCGATTTTTCAAGTCGGTGAGGCTGTAGCCCTAGCTTAGCCGAAGAACATAGTAAGTGGAATATATTTCTTGGCGGAACGCTATTCCTGGAACTGCACAGATCAAATTATTTCTATATTAAAAATCGGCTTTGCAGTTAAATGAGGAAATAAAAAAAGAGGAACTGTAAAACGTCAAAGGATTACGATTTGACCTCCAGCTCTCAGAATTTGTATCGCTAATAAAAAACACTTTAATTAGTTCAGTTTCAAAAACGATTCTATTTTAGGATTCTTTATGAAAGCAAAAAGCCTAGTTTATTCAACTTTTTCCCCCTTTCTATTTTTTCAACGGGCACTAGTATTAACACAATTATTCGTCGCTAAAGGGGCTCAGTTTTTTCTAAAAAATAAAGATGTATAATGAAGGATTTTTTTTTTCTGGGTGGGAACAAAGTTGCATTTTAACATCAAAACCTTTTAGCATATTCTTGCCTCGGCGATTATGGAAGCTTGATGAGAAGAAGAGAAGAAAAGAAAAATAAAGAGGTTGGTGGGTGTGAGGTGGTGAGGGGAATTTGATTACAGTGTGACCCAAGCTCTCAATTATACTCAAAACCGTTACAAACTCCCCCACCCCGTAATCCCTCCCGTTTTCGTTAATTCACCGGTCGCTGAAGCTTTATCCTCGCTATGTACACAATGGAATAACGTGAATAAGTTATAGGTTGAGATTATTAAAAGGTTCTTACACTAGGTTAGGGGTTTAATTAATTTTGAATGAAACCCGTCCGTGGGGCCTTTTAAACCGCCTTAAGTCAACTTAGGATTATTGTTGATGTGGATTACCTTTACACTTCAAAATAATCATAAAATTACTAAATACCTGAATCATTTAGATTGATGTTTTCCTGGCTGGTATAAATAATTCGCTAATTAACTTCAAAAGGTGTAGGGGTATTCACAATCTTCAATTAACACGTGTTGAAGATCGTAAATAGCTTCGTCCGCCATTATGAAAACCTGCCAATTATGGCAATTTTTTCAGTTTTTCATCTCTAGCGCCAAAACAATGCGTTTCAGCGACTTAACCACGAAGTAAAAAAGGAAAGATTATGAAATTCTGCGTCTGATGAGCTTTCAAAAGTCAAAATCGGACATGCCGTTCAGGAGATATCGATGGTCAAAAATTACTCATTTTTTAAAGGGCCTAGTGCTTCGTCCGCCATTTTGAAAGACCGGCCAAATATGGCCCTTTTTTTGGTTTTTCATCTCTAGCGCCAAAACAATGCGTTTTAGCGACTTAACCACGAAGTAAAAAAGGAAAGATTATTAAATTATGCGTTTGATGAGCTTTTAAAAGTCAAAATCGGACCAGCCGTTCCGGAGATATAGATGGTCAAAAAAAATTTTTTTTTCACACAAATTCTTGAATTTATTTAAAAATACAATAACGAATAATTTACTCAGCAAACTCATTGAAAATTCGAAAATAAAATAACAATTTCAGTAAAATAAATGAGAGTTTCTAAAATATATATTTTATTAAGACGAGGGTAAACGTAATTCATAATCCCAGACTTCATTTCGGGGAGCCGTTGTGTCGAACCTGGCAAGCTTTGAATAGCAATGCCTCCCAAGTGTTTCAAATTAATTATATTTTCGTCTCACTACGTAACGCCCCTTATCGCCAGTGTTATTTTTAATTATAAATAAGGGCCCGTTGATTAACTGTTCCCTTTTAAAGAGAAACTGGTTTTTAATTACTATTTCGACACCTAAGAGATTTTAAAAATGATCAAGATGTATACGAAAACTTTATTTAAAGAAGGGAGGTTAGCTTCTGCGCATCAAGGTAAAGAAGGGATTACCATCAGCGTCTTCAAAGGGAATAAAAAAGATCCAAATCTCATGAGTTTGCATTAATTAAAAAAGGAAATTCCATCCTATCAGATCGAAATTAAACATGAAAAAAGTGAAACTGGTGAGGAAACTATGTACTGACCTTAATCCAGGTATTTCAGTCACTTCGTTGTCTATGGAATCGAGCCATGTTGTGGTCGGGAGAGGAATTCCATACACGGAACAGCTTATGACTGCTCCACTCGAGTTAGTAAAATCGTACCATTGAGGTGGCTCGGCGATGAAACGCGGACCGTCCAAATGTGTAGCATCTTTAGTTACTGAAACAAACGGATATTTCAGAGAAACAATTTTCCTAAAGTTATACAATTTATATCTTATTTAAAACCGAAGCACAATTGTTCAAAAAATTCATTTTTTTTTAATTTTCAATATTATTTAACCATTTCCGCTCATTTTCCAAGTGGTCCCATAATTTTAACTTCAGTGGAAGTATTTATTTGTATTAAAAGAAATTTTTTTTTTCAGGCATAGCTGTTGATAACTCCAATCCCCTCTCCTGAAAAGTTCTAGTTTTCTTCTTTAGGGAATTCGTCTCTCCTAAATAGCTTGATGAAATTTTTTAAACTTTTATAATAAACGGTAATAATAAGGCTTATTTTTAGAATTTTTCAAAATTATAAGTCAGAGGTTCTGTGTGTTATAAAGTGCGAGAATAAAAGTGAGACATCGGTATTTCGACCGTGTAGGCAACCATCCTTATGTCAGAATGAAAGGCGTTTAATTTCCTGAAGTTCGACCTTTATTGCCTCCCAATCGGACAGAATACGTATAGAAAAATAGTTTGATGAATTTGAATCGCTTTTCAAAAATGGAGTTTTCCTCCCTTAATAATGCAGTTCTTGTTTCTTCTTCGATATTTTGTGATAAAGGTGAGTTTTTATTTTTATTCGAATGCATTAATCACGGAGAGCTCGTAAAATTTGCATATCCTTTCCCTATTGATATCAGCTGGAGAAGGGGAATAAAATAAAATGTTCGTCATAAATCTTTCCGAATTTTTGTTTCTCGGTCGTATGTCACTCGATACGGAATACGACACGTGTAGATTACCCAACGCTGTCAGTTTCTTCCTCAAAACTTTTCAACCCAACAGAATATTTCCAATTTTTAAGGGCCCGAAGACCTCTTTGGTGTAGGTGTTATAAAAACGTCCGCTAGTGTTCGCTAGGGGGGATCGGGACAAATATTATTATTGGAGTTTCTACAATCGTACAAATAATTGGCTGTGTTCAAGAAAAATCAAAATTATGTTTTAACTTAAGTGATTAATACGTACAGTGAATCTAATTTTTTCGACTTTTATTGTTTTTGTCATAAAAATTATGATTTTCAAAATTCATGGCGACCTATATTAATGTATTCTGAAACTAAAATTCAAATGAAATTTTACAAAAAAACGAACATTTTTTTCAGGACATTGGAGAAAAAGTTCAAAGAAAAATGCTGCCACCAAAATGGAAGCTTCCACAATATATTAGTGTAAACAATCAAACTTTCCACGGGTGGAAAAATTCTTTCAAGTTTGAAAGGTAAAAAGTGTTAGTTTCGGTTGAATGACATCAGCTACTTCAGGGAGTTGCCCTTGGCGAGGGATCAGATATCTCGGGACGAATTTCCCTAAAGTGACTTCTGACATCAACCTCCTTAATTTGTTGAAAAAAAGGTTGTTTTTTCCAGAATCAAGATCGACGAGTCAGCAAGAAAGAAAGGAAGTAGGTAGCACAAAATAGGTACAATTATATATATATATATATATATATATATATATATATATATATATATATATATATATATATATATATATATATATATATATATATATAATTTTTTTTTCTGAGTGGAGAACGCATATCGTTGATTCTAAACATGATGTTGGTTATTCGTGATTAACTGAGTTATTACTGTCCGGACGGTTGGCATTTCTGTTTGAAGTGGGAATTAAATAATTAGATAGACGTACTTGGTGCAAATAATGTGAGCAAACATTTCTAAATGTTAGATCAGAAAGCTTTCGGCGTATGAGCTTTGATATCAATTTCAAATGGGAGGAGAAAACGTATCCGCCTATGAATAAACCCGATTAATGTTTCGGTTGTTGGATAGTAATTGGAAGCCGTGCATCGAAAACTCCCGACACAAATCTCCAGTTTATTTAGCTTCCAATTTTTCGAAAAATCACTCACGATTGAAATACGAATCGAGTGGACGTTTCATGTTCATAGGGTGGAAATTAGGAAGTTGGGGGCATTTGGTTGTGGAGAGGTCTCTAGAGCCCCTAATATAAAAAAAAAAAGTTATAGTATTATCTTGCCCCCCTTTGCAACGCCAACGCAAAATTGCACTCTTTTTTCTGGAACAAAGTATTAGAAAGCGCTCAGTAAAAAACGGATAACGGAGATGTCTTTATCGTCTAAAAATCACAGAAAGGGTCCTTAATCAGCTCAAAGGGTCACCCCATGCCATCCCCACTCCCTAGGACAATATTATAGCACTCGAGGGAGACGGAGGACACTGAAACTGATATCGGTTATTCCAAACGTCGGGTTTTAAACAAAAATATCTTTTATCTTGAAGAAATATTGCTTCGCATGGAAAACCACACCTTAGAAGACTGAAAGGCCGAGTCAGCTTGTTTTTCGTAGATTTCCGGAGGAAAGGAGGCTATTGAGGTCGGTCTCGCCTAGGCTTAGAGGCTATGTTCGTGATCAAAACGATCTATGTACTAGTTTGAGATGGTTGAAAATCGTGACGGGAATGTCTCATCAGTCAGATTTTAACTCTTTTTCACGAAAAAAGACCCTTTTCAAGCAGGTTTTGAACCTTTTTTTTTTTTTTTTTATAAAAAAAGACTCTTTTCAGTCAGATTTTTACTTTTTTGGCGAGGAAAGACACTTTTTAAACAGATTGTTATCCTTTTGAAAAGAAAAGACACTTTTTAGACTGATTTTGCCTTTTTTTTTTTTTTTTTGGACTAGAAAAGACCCTTTTTAGCCATATTTTAACGCTTATTCACAAGAAAAGACCTTTTCAGCCAGATTTCGACCTTTGTTTCACGAGAAAAGACCCTTTTTAGCCAGATTTTAACCCTTTTTAAGAAGAAATGACCCTTTTCACCCAGATTTTGACCCTTATTTACCAAAAAGACCCTTTTCACCCAGATTTCTACCCTTTTTCACAAAAAAGACCCTTTCCAGCCAGATTTCGACCCTTTTCCACGAGAAAAGACCCTTTTCAGCCAGATTTATACTTTTTTGACGAGGAAAGACACTTTTTAAACAGTTATTATCCTTTTTAACAAGAAAAGACCCTTTTTAACATAAAAAGACCCTTTTTAACATGAAAAGACCCTTTTCACCCTAATTTCGAACCTTTATATTTCAAGAAAATACCATTTTTTAGAGAGATTTTGTATTTTTTCGACTAGAGGAGCCAGATTTTAAAAGTTAACATCCTTGGTGTACGGAAAATGAAAAAAATTCCTTCTGGTCTAGTGTAGGTGCAATAAATCTGTCATTATGATATTCGAGGGAACCTTTTATGTCGAAGAATACAAATAGATGAATTTCTGTGGGTTTGAATTTCGTTGGGTTGGAGAAAAAAGAAAATTCGTGGGGATGCCTTTGGTGGGGGGATCTATTCACGACAATCTCGATGGCGGAAAAAGAAGGAAAAGGGCTCAATACACCGGTAATTTCGATTTGAAAGAGACTCGGATTGGAACGTGTCTGTGACCACCTTTCCCCAATCACCAAGTGATTTTTAATATAAATCTTTTTTTCATCTTTCCGCCCTCGCGATTATTTTTTTCCTCCTGGTTTGAAAGCTCTATGGAGACTATTGAATCTTTAATTTTGACCTCGAAATAAGCGAGAGAAGATTTTAAAAATACATTGAAAGACTTTTTTTCTGACAAATGGAGGTCACAGTGAATGCGATCAGGTCAAATTTTTTTTTGGTGATTCTACATAAAAAAACAGTTGACACGTGTCCGAGCGTTTCTTCCAATGGGCACCTTGAAGTCAAAATACAAATGTTCCAAAATCGACAAACAGGCTATTGATTTCTATGTAAAATTGGACGAGGAATCCGATGGCATCAATTAAAAAATTCCTGGACCAATATTTTTCGAGTTATCGCTAAAAAACCGCTTTTGGAACTAAGTAAACTACCCCAGGAAAACTTTTCTCGTCAAAAACAACATTATATTCGTACTCAAGACCCCAAAAAACTTATAGATATTAAATTTCATCAAGATTAAAAAATAAAAAAATTTTATTCCCAAGCGATTCCTTGATAAAATTTAATATCTTCAAGTTTTTTGTGTCCTGAGTACGAATATAATGTTGTTTTTGACCAGAAAAGTTTTCCTGGGGTAGTTCACTTAGTTCCAAAAGTGGTTTTTTAGCGATAACTCGAAAAATATTGGTCCTGGAATTTTTTAATTGATGCCATCGGATTCTTCGTGCAATTTTACATAGAAATCAATAGCCTGTTTGTCGATTTTGGAACATTTGTATTTTGACTTCAAGGTGCCCATTGGACTTGTCAACTATTTTTTGATGTAGAATCAGCAAAATTGGCCTGATCGGCGACCCACTCACCGTGACCTCCCCTTGTGAGACTTGATAATAACGTAGGGCCTTTATTTTGAATTTATTATGAACGATGAAGTCTTATCTTTAAGCCATTTATTTGATACATTACGCTTATCCAAGTACTCCAACACTTTTGAACTTCCTCAAGTATTTTCTGTGGATATATGCCCATGTTGACCTTGAAATATGTTGCCTTGAACTGCATGTTTGGCAACTTGAATTTTTTCCTGTTCCAAGTTGATAACAAACAGAATAAAAATAAATCGTAATTTATGCAGAAACATGTGCCCGCTAAAAAGTTGAAAAATGATGAAACAATTTATGATAAAGAGCCGACGTATTTCTTTAATAACGCTCGGTGAGAAGGAAAACTTGCTCGTGCTCCGGGAAGGCTATTTCCGTAAACATTGCCAGCTCAACCGAGCTTTAATCGTGTTAAAAACTTAGCGAAAATAAATCGGATATAAACATAATTTATTTTTAGTTCATAACATGAGTTTTCATTTAAAAGTTCAAAATGAAATTCTCAAAATAGTCCAGTCAATCTAAGCCTGGGGGTGAAAAGTATTTTGTTTATCTACGGAAATGTGTAGGGGTAGGTCTCTTGATTAACCACAAAAAAGTCCCATAACGAAACCCGTGTGCATTGGCGTTTAGAGCGTTTTTAAGGTGATTTTTTTCGTTTTTTCTGCAATATCTCGAAAACCGTTAGTCGTAGGCGAAATAATTTTTAGTACAAAATTAAAGATAATTAAATTTTCTATAATTTTGAGCTAATATGATTTTTTCGTAGGACCAAATGTTTCTGAGCTACGAGGTCGCAAAAAAACCGCTGTTTCTATTTTGACCTCTAAAGGACAAAAGACGTCATCTAATCAAAAAAGTGTACTTAATAAATGTTGCAGAGAATTCAACTACTTTTAAACAACAACTCTCAAAAAGCAATTAACGATCAATTGGCAGGGGTGGGGGTAAAATTCAAAAAATTTAAAAAAGCATTTCATTCAAAAATTGAAATTTCAAAAATTTTTATAAAAAACAAAATTAAAGCCTTTTTAGCCATAATTAAAGGATTTTCAAGTTTTCCTATGAAAAAAGTCAGATATTTATTCCTTCAGAGGTCAAAATAGAAAAACCCCGTTTTTGTCCACCTCCTAGCTCAGATACCTTTGGTTCTACGAAAAAATCATATTAGCTCAAAATTATAGAAAATTAAATAATCTTTTATTTTGTACTTAAAATTATTTCGTCTCCAACTAACGGTTTACGAGATATTGCAGAAAAAACGAAAAAAATCACCTTAAAAACGCTCTAAACGCCAAAGCGCACGGGTTTCGCTAGGAGACTTTTTTGTGGTTAATCAGGGGACCTACCTCTACAAATTTTCGGAGATAAACAAAATACCTTATTTATTTTTTTAGTTGCCCTTTTCGGACTTAGATTGACTGGACTAAAATAGATGGTCCGAAATCTGGATTTTGTATGTTTGCTCAAGAATCCGATCAAAGGATTTATATACGGAATCCGAGGAATCAACGCCTGAGTGCTCTTTCGACTCCCATAGTACAAAACCCATTTTAATGTTTGCTCTATTTAATACTCGAGCAATCTTAGACCACTTACTGTCTGTTTACTGGAAATCGCCTCATCATCATTCAAAAGCATGAATTATCAATTTATCATAAAGGGCAAATATGCCAAAGGTCTGGTCTAAACATCCAGGATGTATCATTCGACCTAGAGTGGGATAAATGGGAAAAAGGTGGGGACGGGCATCTACGTCAGATGTCCTACTATCAAAGGGGCTATACCATTAAATTATGGTCATTGTCCATTTTTCGGCCACAATGTAGGTCCTGCAAAAATAATGTTAGAAGTAAACCCCCCTTATTTTTTGACTATAAATCCATTTCAATTGACAGATTTTAATTTTTACGTACAGGGTGGACCAGGCAGACACAAACTTCGTTATTTTAAATGAGAACCCTATGTTTTAATCACTGAAATCAATTTTATGCTTGATTTCCAGTAAATTTTACTTTGTAACTTTTTTTCTTGGAGCACTTTTGGATGTACGAAACCATTATGCCAGTTTTAGTAGGGGGTACATTTTTGAGCTCACAAGTAGACCAACATCCCTTGGTAAAAAAGTCATTTTTCATGAAATCAATTTTAGATGATACAAAATGTAAAATACAAAAATTTTGTTAATTTTTAAAAATTGGTAAATTTAAAAGTTTTAATAAGAATTAATTTATTTGAAAGGAATATCCTGGGAGTTGTGAGTGTATTTTTTCTTGAAACATAAGAAAGTTCTTTCTATTGATTTTTTTCACCGACTCTTGAACTAAATGAAAGACGATTGACGAGAGGAGAACGCTTCAAATAGAAAATTTGCATAAATGCTAAAATCCTGTTATGCAAATCCCATGAAGAGAAAGGATTAATAATTTTAAACCATTTTTTCCCATTTCATCCGCCTAAAAAATTCCACTCGATTTTTCAACGAGTTTCAATACTATTCCACCTATTTTTAAAGCACCTCAGGAGTTTCTGTTTTTCCTCTTCAAGTGCCCATGGATTTTATATATTTTCCTCATACATTTCCACTTGTATTTCTATTGTATACCCCATTTACTTAATCACCGATAGGTAATCCTATTAATTTTCATATAAAATCTGTATCGATTTTTATCGACTCTAGTACCTACGTAAAATAAAATTCAATTAGAAATTTTTTTTTTTTTGTGGAGGATTTATTTGCGGGGAAAATGATTTACAAGGTTGCTCATTGTTATAGATGGGAAGGGGGTGCAAATGCGCTCTAATGAGATAAGTCACGATAGACCCATAAACATTTTTTCTTATTTTCTAGCAAGCTCCCTCTCTTTTTCCTCTTACATGCCAGGATATAAAAAAAAAAAAATTCTGAACAAAAATTTTACAATTTCAGAAAATTTCAATAAACAATGGAAATGTCAGTTATTTACGGTATGTTGGGAAAAATCATTTTTTCCCCTTTTGGAAACATCAAATATTGGTGGATATTGATTTTTATTATTCAGAGAAGTAGGTTCTTCGTAGTTCTGTTTGCTAGACCATTTTGGAAGACGTGGAGGTCGTGCAGGTTTAGCATAACACTCTGTAGCATCGCTTTTAATAAAATAATAGGCGAAAAGGTGTTTCCTATAATTTACCATAATAAGACCATATTTCCGATAATTTTTTTAGGGTTTTTTAATCAAAAACCTTAAAATCGACATTTTAAGAGACAATTTTTCTTCAAAAACCTCAAAATAAAGGTTTCAAGAGCCAGATTTTTGTCAAAAACCTCAAAATCAACACTTGTAAAGCCCTATTTTCGTCAAAAAACTCAATATCAGCATTCGTAAAGCCCAATTTTCGTCCAAAAACCTCAAAATCGAACTTTTAAGAGCCTTTTTTCGTCGAAAATCTAAACACCAAGGTTTTCAAAGCCAAATTTTCGTCAAAAACGCAAAATCAACATTATTTGTAAAGTCCAATTTTCGTCAAAAAAAACCTCAAAATCAAGGTTTCAAGAGTCAAATTTTCGTCAAAAACCTCAAAATCAACATTTTCAAAGCCCAATTTTCGTCTAAAAACCTCAAAATCAAAGTTTTAAATGCCTTTTTTCGTCAAAAATCTCAATAGCCAAAGTTTTAAGAGCATTTTTTCTTCAAAAATCTCAAAAACAAGGTTTTAAAAGCCAAATTGTCGTCAAAAACCTCAACATCAACAATAATTGTAAAGCCCAATTTTAGTCAAAAAACCTTAAAATCAAAGTTAAGAGACATTTTTCGTCCATAAACCTCAAAATCAAAGTTTTAAGAGACATTTTTCATCAAAAAACCTCAAAATCAAGATTTCAAGAGCCAAATTTTCGTCAAAAACTTCAAAATCAACATTTCTAAAGCCAAATTTTCGTTAAAAAAACAAAAAAAACCTTAAAATCATGGTTTTAAGAGCCAAATTTTCGTGAAAAAACCTCAGAATCAGCGTTTTAAGTGCAATTTATTTTGTCAAAAACCTCAAAATCACATTTTTAAAACCCCAATTTTCTTCAAAAACCTCAAACCACAAAATTTACAACCTTTTTTTTTTTGGGGGGGGGCGCACAGGTTCAAAAGGGGGGCGCACTGTGAAAAAGTTGGGGAACCTCTGTTCTAAGCTCGGAGAATACCAACTAAACGTTTGATTTTTATACAACTACTAAAATTTGTAAAATGAGTCATTCGTCATAAACTCATTTGAAAAATGAGATCTTTTTTAACATTTGCCAAAAGGTACCTACTAATTTTATTTTTAAAAAGTTTATTTAGGTATTATAAATATAGATGTGGTTCAATTTGACGGGCTTAAAAAGTTGAAATCCTCTGGGCTTAACAAAACAGGAGAACAGGGGGTTTTATTTGAACCATTATTTGGTTAAGCTTTATTTACTCTTCCACGAGTGTGACGAGGAAAAAGAGAGGAGGAGGCTCTGATCCAATCTACTAAACCATCAAAACAGATTTGTTCAGAAAAAAGATTAAGTCGTTTTTCAGCTCTTAATATAATTCATTTTTTTTTTCAACCTCGTAGCTCAGAAACGCTTGGTCCTACGAAAAAATCATATTAAATCAAAATTATAGAACATTCAATTACCTTTAATTTTGTACTAAATATTATTTCGCCTACGACCAACGGTTTTCGAGATATTGCAGAAAAAAAGAAAAAAATCACATTAAAAACGCTCCAGGGTTTAGGCACTACAGCTATCCTTAGGTGACCTCTACATCCATCCATGATGACATCTCCCTTGGGATTTCAATAGCAAAAGCAAAAAATTCCAAAGTGTTCAAAAATCACTATTTCGTGAGTCAATGATCAACATGAAACTGTTCACGATTTAATTGCTGTTTTCCTTTATACAATGATAACATCCATATCAATACAAATGTTACAATAATAACATCCACATGTGATGAACCTACTATTATTTGCTCATTGATAAATAAATAAAATAATAAAAAAGAAAAAGGGTTGTTTCTTTGGGCGTGTTGGATGGATATGTAACCTGAAACGATGAGCATCCATACCTGACTCATTTTTCACGTCTATTACATATTACCCTATCTCAGTTCATCCTCTCAAACATTTTCTCTCGAACATTTTTCTTCAATATTTATGGCTAAGCGGCTCCGATGACAGGGAAATATAAAAAGTAGCGCACATTCTGTCACCGACCGAGATATTCTTGAATTCAGGAGGAGGAAAACCAAAATTATATAAACCTATGCTAATTTTAAGGATTTCTTAAAATCAAGTTGGTAAATTTCAAATCTGGCATCTTGAGGTGCCCCGCAGTAGGAGGTAAATATTTGTCGATCCACTCATTCCAAGACTTTATTGCGATTTACTAATTCCTAGATGATTAAATAATATGTACACAACTGAGGTATACCTCTCCTCAATGATTATATTGACTTTGGAGGAAAAAAGAGGTAAATTGGTTTTCTCCGATGATGGAAAACATAGGGCCACCCCAGATTAAATACCTACAAATTAAATTTCTTTGAGAATTACGGGTAAATATCTGATCCGAAAATCGACGGAAGGAGTTGATAATTAAATTGGTGAGAGGGGAAAAAGGAGGTAGGTTAAGAGAGGGGTGGGGGAAGATTAAGGGTTGGTGAGGGGAACTACATCTATCCTTAGGTCGGAACTACATCCATCTTTAGGTCGGAACTACATCCATCCTTAGGTCGGAACTACATGCATCCTTAGGTCGGAACTACATCCTTAGGTCGGAACTACATCCGTCCTTAGGTCGGAACTACATCCGTCCTTAGGTCGGAACTATATCCGTCCTTAGGTCGGAACTACATACATCCTTAGGTCGGAGCTACGTCCACCCTTAGGACGGAACTAAATCCATCCTTAGGCCGGAACTACATCATTGGTTGGAACTACATCCATCCTTAGGCCGGAACTACATCCTTGGTCGGAACTATTGTACGTCCATCCTTAGGTGGCCTCTACATACATAATTTGGTGACCGCTATATCCATCATTAGTTGGCTTCTATATCCATCCTTAGGTAAGGCCTACATATATCCTTAGTTACGGGCTACGGGCCAGCGGCAATGAAACACCCGTTCCCATTAGACCACCGATGTTAAGCATTGTCAGCCGTGTTTAGAATTTGGATGAGTGACCTTCCAGACTCACGGTCCTGTATTCTCTCCTCTTATCCCCAGGAGGGTGAGGCAATGGTCGAACTTAAATGATTAATGATAAAATGGCATTTTAAATTTCAACTCCACCACCTATCAATATTTCTATACTTCAGCGAAAAACTAGTTTCTTATGCGTGGCAGCAGTGAGGAATGGATTCGGTTCCGGTCGAAGGTATAAAAAGATAAATGGAGTGCGGGACATGTGTCCGGTCACTAGTCGTATATATATTTATATCCAGGAGTCTGTTAGACGATTGAATTGATTTTCCCTCTCGCTCCCTCTTACCTTTAAAGTTATCGAGGAAATAGCTAGGGAACTTCAAAGATGAAAAATCTCGATAACAATTTCAAGAAAAGACCGAATTTCGCAGTCAGTATGTTTCACCTGTTCATGAAATCTTTACAAATTACAACTTAGAATCTGGAGTTAAAAGGTCGACATGTCGCTTGGCTTGGAGAAGAGGCTTCTATATTCCCCTTACGATAACGGTGGTTCCAGACCCCCCGGAGGAAATCATCCAGATTACATAAACTAATTAGTATGTGCTGTAAATCTAAGTCGTATTTCAAGAGTATAAGTGTTGTATTAGGGGAGGACCTGTGTGGGGTTGTCCCAAGGGTCGGGACTTCGCCTCTAAGTTATGACTCCGGTTGTCTCAACTCTTCGTTTCACAAAACGTTTCCACCGAACATTTTACGCTCCGGATTTAACCATTAATTTGAGCAAAAAAAAATAAAAATAAAAAAAAATAAAAAATAAAAATAAAAATAAAATAAATAAATAAATAAAAAAGCGTTTTTACTATATCGATATTTAAGTTTTCCTACCTCCAATCAGAATTATTCTAAAGGTTTGTATATTCGGGGGAATAGGATAAACAAGAGCGTTTCCCTCAGAATAATCAGGAGAGTGGACTCCTAAGTGTTAGGAATAGGAAATGTATTCAGGAACGGTTATTGTTATTTCTGACTAAATGAATTATAATCTATCTAATAACTGACTAGTTGAATTAATGTCAAAGAGGTGGGGGGGTGACTAATTTTAAGCAATTAGAAACCAAATTCGATAGTAATGAAGACAATTTAAGGTCAGAGATAACAAAAGCGGTTCTGTTTCGCAGATAACGTGTTTGCTTGTTAGGAAGTGTTTCGAGGCTTAACTCAAGTGTGAATTTGTATATAACTTTACGCGATGTGCCAAATAACTGAGTTGGGTATTTGAAAGATTTGCATACGTTAAACACATCGACTTGAACCTCATAAATAAATTAAATCTTCCGGTCGAATCGGTTTAGAAAGGAAAACGTCGAAGAAAAACTGGAAACCGTCGATAAAACACGTTTGTGTACGAAATGGATATCTTTCTTTGCTAAATAAATGAAGAAAGTAAGTTATCACGTATTTTTATGGCCTCTCCATTGGGGTGTTTTGAAAAAACGTATAACGTATAACGTATAACGTATAACGTATAACGTATAACGTATAACGTATAACGCATAACGCATAACGTATAACGTATAACGTATAACGTATAACGTATAACGTATAACGTATAACGTATAACGTATAACGTATAACGTATAACGTATACAACGTATAACGTATAAACGTATAACGTATAACGTATAACGTATAACGTATAACGTATAACGTATAACGTATAACGTATAACGTATAACGTATAACGTATAACGTATAACGTATAACGTATAACGTATAACGTATAACGTATAACGTATAACGTATAACGTATAACGTATAACGTATAACGTATAACGTATAACGTATAACGTATAACGTATAACGTATAACGTATAACGTATAACGTATAACGTATAACGTATAACGTATAACGTATAACGTATAACGTATAACGTATAACGTATAACGTATAACCGACGTTTTCCTTCCTCCTAAACGTATAAACTTATACGAAGGTATAACGTATATCCGCTTCATTTCCTTTGGAAATTAGCTATAAGTAAAAAAAATTAGCGATTTTTAATTGTTTTTTTCCACCCCTGAGTAATGTGAATTATAATTAAATCAAATTCATGACTAATGAATCCAATGTTACATCACGATTAATTATTCAAGAATGGAATCTGGATTGCTCCTTTTAATTTAATTTCAAGTATTTATAATTTCGATTCGTTTCATCAAAGGGAGGAAAAGTGAAATAAGTTTTGAATACTTTCGGACCCCAAAATGGCTTCGCCTGTTATGATCAAAAGGATTCGTTTTTCGTGAAAACACCAAGTCAATCCTTAACAAGTGTAACAATTCTTCCATGTTACTCATCCACGTTTATGCCTCGAATGCTTTCGTCGCTCCTTTAACGCTCGGATTCACCTCATTGCACTCAGACGTCTAACAACTTCCTTACTTTGAAGATTGCACTTTTTTCACTAAACATTTTTCAAAAGGCTTGAATTTTTCGAACATTCTAAGGAAAATAATGGTCGTGTTTTTTAATTAATGCTTCTAGTTCAAAACGGTTTAAATATCGGACTTTCATGGTCATAAATTGTGATAAACGATGGGTAATATCCTTTTACCCTTCCGTGTTTGCATTATGCAGTAATTCGGATGTGATAGGATTATCTCCCTTCTCCCCCTCAGACACCAACGTCAACACCACTTATGAGTTACCGAGGACACCCGTAAGTCAAACTCGTAGAACAACATCTTTCCAATCGATTTCAGGGTTTCCTTATTAAAGACAAAGCTTTTCTATAGAATATTTTCGTAACATAAAACCCAATTCTTAAACCGGTCGCTAATGGATTCGCTTGCTCAATTGAACAAGTTCGATTACAAGAAAATGTAACACGAAACTCCGTCTTTAATAAAAGAAAAACGTAAGAGGAGACCTCATTATTTCTATAATAATTTTTAGTTTGGAAAAAACTTTTCAATAAGTTCTTCAGCAATATTATGGTGTAACAAGGAACATAACAAACAGATCAAGAAAAATATTATAATTTTTTTTTGTAAGGAATATAGAAAAACCACCTCTACCCTCATCACTGTCTGCTTGCATAAACATCTTTTCATCTTTTGATGGTCGTATTTCAAAAGGGTATAATATAAACAACATTTAAATCGTGAATAATGAAGGTGAATATTAGAGGAAAAGCCGTTTAGAGGATTTCAGGACGTTTCTTCGGACAATAAAAGCGGTAAAAGCCATCCATTAAGATATTAAGCACTTCTTATCTTGACTAATTCGTTATTTTATTACTCCTTGGGTAGGTAGCGCATGAGTCATGACCAAAGGCATTTTCTTATTCAAAAATTCAACTTGTAAGAGTTTTAATCACTTAAATGAAGAATAAAGGTCTGTGTTCTGGTATTCAGTATTTGGGAAATTCATAGGCAGTCAAAAAATGACATTTTTTTTATATATCATCTAAATTGATGATTTCTCTAAGTAGGTTGGTAGGAAGTTTGAATTAAGGCTTCAGGCGGAATTGGGCTTTCTGACAAGGCAGAAAAACAATTCCGGTGAACTTGATTGTTTGTGGTTGTAAGGGAATCGACGTTTACAAAATAGACTATTATAAATTGAGTGTTAAACAGCGTAGGACGTTGTCGCGGGCATGTTTCGAATTGCGGCTTTCCAATTATTTCGCCGGTCAGTTCCACCCCACTCGACGCGTCTGGTGGTAAACTTGGGTAGACAAAGGCACTTAGAACTAAGTTTGACACAGCTTAACGATCCCGCGGAAACCACTACGAATTTCCCCTTCTTTATATTTTCCCAAGGATTTCTTTACCTTAAAATTCGAGACTTTTTAGAACTTGTTGATGCACGAAACGATTTTATTTCAAAACAGGATATGAAATAAACTTACAGTCTTAAGAGAGTTTCAACGTTTTTGTTATTTCCTATGTTGACTTCAAATCTTCGTTTAACTTTTGATTAAAAGTTTTCTACCTTTGTCAACATTGTCTTTATATTTAATATTTCCATAATCTATGTTTTCTTAAAGTTGTTAATGAACTAAAAATTCATAGTGGATATGGTTTTGTATGCTAAAAAGGGTCAAAAATCAAGTTAAAATCGCCTTTTTTTTTGTTAAAGAACACAATCTAGTTAAAAGGGCCCCTAGTGTCCAAAAAGGGTCAAAAATCAAGCTAAAAAGGGCCTTTATTATAAATTAAGAACACAATCTAGTTAAAAGGGCCCTTAGTGTCCAAAAATGGCCAAAAATCAGCTAAAAATGATCTTTTTTTGTCGCTAACGAACACAACCTAGTTAAAAGGGACCCTAGTGTCCAAAAAGGGTCAAAAATCAAGCTAAAAAGGGCCTTTTTTTTATCATTAAAGAAGACAATCTAGTTAAAGGGGCCCCCAACGTCCAAAAAGGGTCAAAAATCAAGCTAAAAAGGGCCTTTTTTTGTCGTTAAAAAACACAATCTAGTTAAAAGGGAACTATTATTTAACCATTTCCGCTCATTTTCCAAGTGGTCCCATATTTTTAATTTCAGTGAAAGTATTTATTTTTATTAAAAGAAAAAATTTGTTCAGGCATAGAGCTGTTGATAACTTCAATCCCTTCTCCTGAAAAGTTCTAGTTTTCTTCCTTGTGGAATTCGTCTCTCCTAAACAAATGAAATGGAATAAAATTTTTTAAACGTTTATAATAATGTATTAGGTGTGTAGAAAACCCAATTTTTGAAGAAGTTTGAGAACCCCTATTTTGGGGGTTCCACTTCACACTTTTTTTAGGTATCAATATTCTCTGAAGTTTTTTACATCATAAATATTTAGTTCAATAAATTTATGAATAAAAAAGGTTTTTTTTTCCATTAAAAATTTCTTGGATATTGAAAAAATTCGGATTATTTTCACCCCCAGACTATAACCGATGGACACTTGATTATTCGAGTGTGCATAGTGATGAGTGATGACATAACCCCTGACAATGGGGGAGAATTTGTCACGGTGTACAAACGTGTTTTATAGATTTGTCCTCTCGGACGCACGTTTCCCCTCTCCAAAAATTCGACGATAAAAAAAAATCGGATCAATTCTGTTCTCCCTGACATCTTTTGTTCTATTTTGTTTATTTCACTCTCATCCCTTGAATCCCACGAATAAACCTCGATCCGTTCATTGTCGACATCTATTGTATGTTTTTATTTTTTTTATTTCCCTATAAGAACGGAAAAATAAAATTAATCTCATTAGTATGTTCCTTGAATTGAAAATATTAATGAAAAAATAATTAATTTAAAATAAAATTTAATTAATATTTTAATATCTTTTGGAAATATTTTACTTTTTAAATTTTTATCTTAAATAATCCCTGGGGAAACATTTGAGTTGATATTTAACCGCAAAATCATTAATCAAGTTACCCGACCTTCGAGAGATCTTCAAAGGGCAAGAAAACTAATGAATCTTACAAAGTTTAGGTTCCAGAATCACAAAAACATAGTTGGAACTTGAAGGTAACATTCAAAAGCAGTTCGATAAAATGGAAATTCAATTGTTAATATTACAGATAATTCCATCCTCCAAAATCGAATTTTTTCGAATTGTTCATGAAAATTGACTTTTTTTGCCAATGTTAATGCATTTTGATATTGTAAACGTTGAAGAACTTGAGATTTGACTCTTCAGTTTTGATTTTCCACTATATAGAATTTCAAAACCTTACAAGAACCTTAATTAATATTAAGTTACCTGTGTGTATTTTAAAATAAAGTCCTAAAAGTTTAAAATGATTCCTTTTAAACACTTTATTTGTCACTATTTAATTTTATGACTTTATAGCTGTTTTACATATATAATAGACTTTAATAAATAATTAAATTATATTAGGTTTTTTAAATTTTTAAATATTAAGAATTTTCTTTCTTTTTTTAATATTTTATGGGTGTACAAGACTTAAGTTTGAATTAGAAATTACTTTTTTATCAGAAGAGCTTTACGCAGTAAATAAAGGAATGCCTTCCCGTAATTTTATTCATGAGATTAATTTTGAACGTTTTTCAGAAATGATAATTTTCCTCGCTCTAAAAAAGAAATCCTTGGAAAATCCTCTTTTTGTAATTTCTGAAATCAATCACCTAATTATCTTATACTAAAATTCACTTAAGCAGCTAATGTGACATTCCTGTATCGATTTCCATTCTGTCTTTTTGGGCCTGTATCATTTCCCCACAGTAATTCATTAATCCTTAGGAGGTGTAAGTGTGATGAAAATATTTTTTTCAATCAAAAGTGTGAATAAAACAAAAAGTTTGCTCAGAGTGAAAGCATAGGTAACTAAGTGGCTCCATTAATTTTAATTTTCATAATGGCTCCAAGTTTGGATCCATTTTCCTCCTACGTTCTCAATTTAAACAGTATATGAATGTTTAAAAAGAGAACTTTTAGCGAATTTCTTAATGTTTTTCCCCCTTCCAATACATACATCCATGTTGATGACCAAATGAAAAGTTAAAAAAATATTCCGGAAGTTTCCTTGTTTTACGTCAAAATACATCAAAGCTATTCTGGAATAAAATAATGGGAAAACTCTGTTTGTCCGAAGCCATAACAAGTTCAATATGTAATAGCTTCGAACAAAAAAGTACGTATGGGTGAAAAAAAAAAAAATTAAAAAACCATTAGTTTTCTTTTCTTGTGCGAAATTTGTTAAGAACTCCGTACAGGGTACCTACTACGACTCGCTCGCTGGGGGAAGGGAGGGGAGGGGGGACCCTGGGGGGAGGGGGGGGGCTCGGACGATGCACTCGGTAGTGTAGTGTTTCACCATGCACGCGGATCACATTTTACGTAAATCCCTTCCCAGGCCTACTTTCGACTCGTAGTTTCCAGTAAATTTTCATATAAATGAATATATCAAGATTTAGGTCCTCAATCGCTTAAATCAAACGAGGACTTCGGTTCAGACTTGGAAGCTTGGGGTGTTATGTAAATGTGAACTTCACCTGTTGCCTCCACTTGCTACCCCTATTCAATGGATAAACTAGTACGTAATAGCCTTAATTTAAATATTTATTTAAAATACTGGATCTAATTGAATATGAATTTCTAATCCTGATTCCTTCTTCTTCTTCTTGGAGGGAGCACCTAATATTAAATCCAGTTTGATTATTGCCAATTACTCAAAAACCCACACATATCCAACTCTTTTCGTTTTCTCTTATTTTTTTTCTTATTTTCAGTAGCTCGTCATTACGTCTCTTTGGTGACAACTAAGGACCTCGCTGACTGGAAAGAAATCCTAGTGATGAGCCTTCGTCGTTAAAAAGTTATAATGAGGAAGAGTTTGGCGATAACTTGATTCTCATATTTCTTTCTCACCTCTAGTTGAATTTAATAATAAAAAAAAAAAAAAAAAAAAAAAATGAAGAGCTTAAAGCACCCTTTTCTTTCTGAGAAAGGCATCTTAATTAGAAATTTTTTTTCCATAATAAAACATAAAATGTGTCTACTTTACTCAAAACTTTATTGTCGATATTTACATCTTGTAGATTATGAGGTTATCTTAAACAACTGTTATAACATTATAAAAAAATAATAATAAAAAGATCCTTATAATTACTTAAAATGATTAAATCTAATTCTCGTAGACGTTTTGGAACAAGTTTATCCAGGGGTTACATGATATCCATCATCTACATCATCCAAGCTATGTATTATGACAATGTAAATACAAAAGCGAATTCCTAGTTTCGAAAAGCCCTAGTTCGTGTATTCAAAGCAGCAATTTCGGACTATCCTGTGTTTACTCTCAGCTATTTATAAACGATGAAAAACAGAAAAAAATTAGAACTTGTTTATTTAAAAAAAAACATCGATTGAAAGCTTTATTTCTAGCATCGATGTATATAAGTTACCTGGATCGTTCGTCAGGCTCTCGCCTTGGGTTTAAAATGATGCCAGTTGGTACCACTGCTTTCGAACAAGACCACGCCCCCAGTCCGACAACTTTCGGAAGTAGCGCTCCTGTCTTAAACTAAACTACACGGTTTCCACGGCAACGTCCGTGTTTCCCGCTTTGTTTAAACTGAGAGTTTGTTTAAATTGTGAACTGGAGAAGTGTGCTGCACAAATTACACTAGATAAAGATGGTTGGAAATTTATTTTTTTGTGTGAACAACTTCTACTGGTTGCTCACACTGTCAAAAGTTGGAAAATTAAAAAATTTATAAGGGCTCCTATCGTGATTAAAGTTTTTGCACCCATGAACAAAACATAGTTGTTTCTTCAACAAATTACATTTTTATTAATGATTTATTTTCATAAATCACCTGATTCTTCACAATATTAACATAAAAATGGATGATGAACCAGGATTTTGAGTAGAGTTGGCACAGTTTTCAACGCGGCAACGAACCATCTTTAAAAAAACCACGATTTATTTATAGTACCTTACTAAAAAGTAAAAACCGCTGTTTAAAACATCACACGTTTACTCAGCATTTGTTTTCGAGTGGCGGGCGGGGCGCTGTTTAGTTTGGAAGACGCAAGACGGCGCCACTTTTGGTGGTAGACGAGTGCGAGTGGGGCCAACATAACGTAGGATTCACTTTAAAAACCTCGACGAGCGATCCAGGTAACTTATATACATCGATGATTTCTAGTATTTATTAAGGAATCGATTGGAATGTTTGGTTCTGACATTTGATGAAGAAGCGCTTTAAGCGGCTTCTTTTGTAAACCTCTTGTAAACATTAGCAATTAGTTAATTCAGGATGATTAACAAGTGTTAATTGAAGATCGTGAATACCTCTATTGTTTTCATAAGTTCGAATTATGAATTGTATATCCTGTCTTCGTTAAAAGGTTAACTTTGAAAAGGAGATGAAAGTAAAAAGGGCCTTAAGGATTAGTTGAACACGTCGTCACCTTCTTTTTCGTGTGATTAGAAACTTCTTCTGTTATTCAACTTTGATTGAGAACAGAGTCGAAGAAGAAGCCTCCTGGAAAACTAAATTACCCCGAAAGTCCTAAAGGAAAGTTGCGAAAACAAACAAAAAATCAAAAACCCTAACAGGCATTAAGGTCGAACTTGAGGCGGAAGGAGTGGGGCGAAGCATGCGTCACAACTTTTTCATGAATCCCCCGCACAATGATAGTCAAAGGATACGGGGAAGTTAATTACCTTGGAGGTGCTCCTGAAAGGGACGTGACTCACGTTTAGAAGGGCCACAACTCATAAGAGAACGCTCAAGTTTACTGTAACCGCTCCTTTAACCCCTTTACGCTGATAAACTTTTAGCGGATTTCCGGATGAAAGTAGGCTATTGGGGTCGCCCTCATGGTGGCTTTCGGCTTAAAGGCTTATATATTCGTAATCAGGACGATCTCCTGATCATTCCAAACCTGGGTTTAAAGACCCTTAAATTTGATTGAATACGTGTCCAAACTGTTATCAATCTTTAAAAATATACTTTCAGGGTTCTTAGTTGAATTTTCGACGGTTTAGAAGGAGATGGGGATGAAAGTGGAGGAGGACAAGGGTTTGTCGGCCCAACTTGTACATTTCCAGGCTACTTAGCGTTACTTCCTTGAAGTAATGAAATATTGAAAAAGTTTGTTCCTCCTCTCTTCCCCCTCTACTGCCCACTTTCTACCTCTAATACTCTAAATAGGAGTTTGAGGCCACATCCTTCTTTCGAAAATGGGGAAAGGGGAAAAAAATGTCTCCCTTCACTTAATAGCCAGGTTTCCAAATATAATGAAATTAGGAAATGATGGATCTGACTTGCTCGAATAGAACTTTTCATTCGAAGGACAAATTATCGAAAAGTCTTCCAAACATCAGCAAAATTTTAAAATTGATTTTTCACTCTTTAAGTAACCGAAAACGTCACATTTCGTTCCGAATTTGAAATATGAGGGAAAAGGATGTAAGTTTTTTGTGATAGAAGGTTGTAGAAAGAAATCGGATTGAATAAAAGTCGATCTTTCTTCAGCGGGATAGAAAATTGATTAACACTTATTGAGTCGCCTTTTATGAGATTCCGGCACATTCACTTTTCAACGAAAATCCCCCTGCATGGTATCCACTGAAAGATTGAGTATTGAAAAGACAACAAAGCTACATCAGCTCCTCACGTACTCCCACTTGAAAGGGCAGAGCCTGAGGGAATTGAAAGAAAGATTGTTCGGCTTTTCCTTGATATAATAACTAAGGAATTATTTATTTATTCAGGCAACTTTTTTTTAAATACTAGTGTAATCAACGACCCCAATTAGAAAATCCAACGGAAAGCTTGATAGTGGAAGTTACTTGGACTTGGATCTTTAGTAAATTTTATGAGCTTTCATTTTGTACTAAGTGGTCAAGTCGTTAAAACGCATATTTTTCGAGATATAAGCAAAAAAAACTACAATAAGTGGCAAAATTTTGCGATTCTGACAAGGTTCCGGGCAAAATTTCTGTAAGCAAACCTCAGATTCGTAATCAGCGACCCAAACATCCCCTTTTAAACGGAAACAGGCGGCGATTTTCCTACAATTTTCGCTTTTACAACGCCAATTTTCAACCGATTTTTATTTTACAAACGGCGTTGGATTCAAAATTGTTTTATGATTCGTTGTATGAAGATTTTTATGTAAATTTCTCAATAATACAAATTTTTGACTTAAAATTTCAAATTTGGAGGTCAAATTTATTTTTTCAAGTAAAATCATAATTTTATATTCTAAAAACTGGGAACATTCCAATTTTTAGAATTAAAATCGGACCATTTTTAGAGGAGTAAGAGGTGCCCAAAGTTTCGAGTTTCGCTGGGTGTGGTTTTGTTCGAAAAAGAGCTTGTAAAAAATATGGTTTTCCATAAAAGAATGATCGGAGTAATAAATTTAAGACTATTTCAGGTTATAAAGGAAACATAAAGTCATGGAAGGTCGTTTAAGAAGGGCGGTCAACATCTTGAGAAAGGGGAGCCCGGTAGAGTATGTTCGAGGCGAAAATAAGGAAATGAGGAATCGTTTGTGAAAGGGCCAGATAATGTCGGCGAGGGGAAGTTGTTCATAAAAAACCGGTGGGGAAAAGGCGTTCGTCACCGAGAAGCATAAACCCCCTCCCGAGATAGAAGGGAAAAGCAGGAAAAGGCTCCCGACGCGTAAAAGACAAAGTGTCACTTTTGGACTCTTCATCCCAAAGACCTTCTTCAGCCCAGTCACAACTTCGCCTTCCTAATGCGGACATCACAATGCAAATGCTTATCCTCTTTCCTTTTACAGGAGATTAATATTCCAAGACAAAGGCGATTACAATAATGAACCCATTTATGTGTACATTCATTTGTTTTCTCCAAAGATGAGAAGAAAAATCTGATAACTTCAAAATATGTACATAGTTTTTCAATTTTATGCCTTAAATTCGTCAATATGTACTTTTATTTATTTATTTATTTATAACTTTTCAAAGGAGGGGATGAAAATGATTCCTTTTAGTGGTTCTATTTCCATTTACTCTAATGGCCTTTGTTTTACTGTTAGAAACGAGTATAAACCGCAATCACCTTTTCGGCCATAGACGAGAAAGAGAGAAAAACCTCACCTGGTTTTAAACAAAGTCTCTCTCTCTCTCTCTCTCTCTTTTCAAATGACTTTTTTTCCTCTTTTCGAATAAAAAAATTGAAAATCAAGCTAAAATATTGTATTTTTTATTATTATGGTGAGGTCGAAAAAAAAGTTTGACTTCTGATTTTTGTTTTTCACCCTAAAAATGGTCAAAAAACACATTTTGGATGAAATCAAAAAATAAAAATTTTCAGGTCGAAAAATTGAAGAAGGGTAACCCTCTTTGGTGAGATTAAAAAAAAAATGTTTTTATATCACAAAACCTACTTCGGATTCTTGTTTTTCACCCTAAAAATGGCCAAAAACCACATTTTGGATGAAATCAAAAAATAAAAATTTTCAGGTCGAAAAAGTGAAGAAGGGTCCCCCCTGGGGTGAGATCGAAAAAAATGTTTTTATATCACAAAACCGACTTCAGATTCTTGCTTTTCACCCTAAAAATGGTCAAAAACCACATTTTGAATAAAATCAAAAATGAAAATTTTCGGGATGAAAAAGGGTTGGGTGAGGTCGAAAAAAAAAAGTTTTTATATCCCGAAAACGACCTCTGATTCTTGTTTTTCACCCTAAAAATAGTAAAAAACCAATTTTTGGATGAAATAAAAAAATGAAAATTTTCAGGTCAAAAAAAGGGTCCCCCCTTGGGTGAGATCGAAAAAAAAAAAAAAATGTTTTTATCACAAAATCGACTTCAGATTCTTCTTTTTCACCCTAAAAATGGTCAAAAACCACATTTTGGACGAAATCAAAAAATAAAAATTTTCAGGTCGAAAAAGTGAAGAAGGGTCCCCCCTTTGGTGAGGTCGAAAAAAATGTTTTTATATCACAAAATCGACTTCAGATTCTTGTTTTTCACCCTAAAAATGGTCAAAATCCACATTTTGGATGAATTAAAAAAATAAAAATTTTCAGGTCGAAATATTGAAGAAGAGGGGAGGATCTGTTCTGACATCCTAGGTTCCTTCTTTATATCATTTCAATAAAACGTTTTGATTTAAAACTCACGAGTGAATTTCATTTAACTTTTTCAATTACCGGTCCATTTAGGACATCCGAACTACGTTATTCAAACCGTTTAACATCTCAACGTTTGAAATATTTTAAACTTTTTCTTTCACACAAACGCGTATCTTTTCAACGTAAAGCGTATCAGAGTCTGACAAGTTTTACCTTTCCTCTGTCGAAACCAAGATATTTTTATTTATAGAACAAATTTAAAACCCTAGAAAAAAGTAGGAAAGTTTTCTTAAAATTGACAATATCGCCCACTGTGAAATAACCTAGTTTATGACGTAACGTATACGTCATAGGATGAAAACGTGTTTATTTAATGACATGAATTCTGCATGGAAAAACGAATACGAAATCAAAGGTAACGACTGTACGATGTAAAATGTGAAATAAAAAAAAGAGAACGAAGAGTTTGATCATAAAATGAAAAGAGTTGATAGGAGGTCAGGATGAGATAGCAAATCAGGAGAGAAAACTGCGATGAGGGGACTGGAGAAAATTAGAAGAGATAAGAAAAGAGAAGGAAAAGAGACATAATAGGTGAAAAATGAGAATGAAACAATACATAAGGAAAAAAAAGGAGCAAAAAGAAGAATTTAAATTTTTTTATTTTCCTCATTGTGGAACACATTTAAGAGGTGTATCAGCTTTCAGATTTAAGGGAAAACGTTTCTAAAATTCGAAAATCTCAATTTCTCACAAAATGGAAATTAATTCGACTTCTCGTTTGTGGGGAAGTTGAAATGTCCCTTTAAATGTTTTTAATTGAAATATTACGAGCCATAACGTTTATTTGTAAAACAACAGAGTTATGTTCAGAGAAATGAGAAGAAATTCATTTAATTGCATTTTCCTACTCCTGTATAATATCGACGTTAGTGCAAAAAATGTTATTTTACTGGAAAAAAAAAACCTTTTTTAATACTTTGTATCGTTCAAATATTGAATTTAAAAAATACGACATTTTATTTCCTGTTTTGTCAGAAGAAAACTAGAAATTTTCAGGGGAGAGGATTGTAGTTATCAACAGCTCTACGCCTGAACAAATTTTTTCTTTTAATAAAAATAAATACTTCCACTGAAATTAAATATATGGGACTACTTGGAAAATGAGCGGAAATGGTTAAATTATTTAAAAAAAAAAAATAATTTTTTTAAAACGATTTCCCCTTGAAATGTTAAGTTCATTAATTAGTTCGTTTTCGGTGATATCTAACCTGTTCTGTTAGTACATTCTCGATAGTTTGTAATGACCACAAATAGATCTTATCCCCTGGAAGGATACGATTGAGAGGTAAGATTAATGGGAAATCATTGAGATTGATGTGGAGGATGAGTGAAACCATTACAGGGCGGGTTTCACACCAGCGCTAAAGGTAACTCATTTAGTTTAATTACTTCCAACTGGCGGAAATTGGTTTGTTCCCCTGTCACTAATTGTAAGTGAAATCCGCGAGTGACGCTTCCCAGTAATTAAAACATGAATTTTCCTCTCCATAAAACAAAAATGTTCTCTTAGCATAAAACGTCTATACTCATTAGTAGTTCCCAAATACCCATTAATTAACAACTTTGTAAACAATTAATATAAAGAAAAAAAGAGTATGCATTGTAATTTAAAAACAAATTTCATTATAACCTATCGGGCAGGTACTAATTGAGCCCAAATCCATACCAGAATAGCCCAAGAGGAAGGGGGATTGCCCGAAAAAGTTTTTTTTACGCCTCGTAGCTCAGGAACGGTTGGTCTTACAAAAAATCTTATTAAATCAAATTTGTAGCACATTTAATAAGCTTTAATTTTGTTTTTGTAAAATGTTTTGAAATTTACCCCCACCCCGCCTATTGATCGTTAATTGCTTTTTCAAAGTTGTTTTTTTAAAGGTAATTAAATTATCTACAACTTTTATTAAGTACACTTTTTTGATTAGATGGCGTCTTCTGTCCTTTAGAGGTCAAAATAGAAACTCCGGTTTTTTTGCGACCTCGTAGCTCAGAAACGTTTGGTCCTACTAAAAAATTACATCAGCTCAAGATTATAGGAAATTCAATTATCTTTAATTTTGTAGTAAACCGTATTTCGCCTACGACTAAAGGTTTTCGAGATACTGCAGAAAAAAAGAAAAAAAATCACCTTAAAAATGCTCTAGACGCCAAGCGCACGGGTTTCGGTAGGGGACTTTGTTATTGTAAAATGTTTTGAAATTTCAATTTTTGAATGAATTTTTTTTTAATTTTTTGAAATTTACGCCCACCCCGTCTATTGATCGTTAATTGCTTTTTTAAAGTTGTTTTTCAAAGGTAATTAAATTCTCTACAACTTTAATTAAGTACACTTTTTTGATTAGATGGCGTCTTCTGTCCTTTGGAGGTCAAAATAGAAACCCCGGTTTTTTTGCGACCTCGTAGCTCAGAAACTTTTGGTCCTACGGAAAAATCATGTTTGTTCAAAATTATAGAAAATTCAATTATCTTTAATTTTGTACTAAACCTTATTTCGCTTACGACTAAAGGTTTTCGAGATATTGCAGAAAAAAAGAAAAAAACCACCTTAACCCTAGTACCACCAGGTGAAATTTTTTTCGATTCTCACCACCTAGGGTGATTTTCCACCCGATCATTTTTTTTTAATTTTTTTCATCAAATGCTTCTAAAAAGTGAAATTTGTTATGGTAATAAAAGTTTTTTATTACAAAATAAATTTTAAATTTAACAAATTTCATTATTGACATTGAAAAAATATAACAATAACAGCCCTGCATTATTTTTATCTCTTCTGAACGACATATCATGTACGCCCCCATTACTGTATAAATTTTTTAAATCAAAACGAGAAACAAACGTAAATTTTTGAATATGCATATAAAATTATTCATTTAAAAGTATCTAATACTTGGGAAAAGTTTAATAAGACGCCATGGTTAGTTGTATGAAACTTATTATATCGACAAAAACGTGTTAGGTAGCAAATAAAAGCTATGTTTCCACCGCAGATCCAAATTTCAAACCGGTTCTGAATCCAGAGCCCATGCGCAGAACGATTATTGGAACGTTTAAACGTTCCGCGCATGCCCCGAGAGTCAAAAACTAGCCTAAAACCGCGGAAAAAACAAAGCCAAAATGTGACATTCATCACCACCCAGGGTGAGATTCCACCCAACTTAAGCAACATCACTCACCACGTGGGGTGATTTACCACCCCAAACGCAGAAATGAGAAACATTAACAAAATTTTCAGAATCGTTGATTACTTCCGGTTAATTTTGAGTGACGAAACATGTTGCGAACAACTTATTCGAGGAATACATAAAGGTCAGGACGTTCTCCTACCACTCATTTGTCCATGCGCCTACTTTTAACTTCTCTCGGGTGGCAAATCACCCCACCTGGTGGTACTAGGGTTAAAAATGCTTTAGACGTCAAAGCTCACGGGTTTCGGTAGGGGACTTTTTTGTGGTTAATCAGGGGACCAACCCCCTTTCCGTAGAAATGTATAGAAGATATATATGTATAGTAACTTGGAAAATGATCGGAAATGTTTAAAAAATTCAAAAACAAAAATGAACTTTTTGATCACTTTGTGCCCATAAGAATGTTCACATAAGTTTATCAACTTATTCACTAGGTAGGATTATTTGAATTTTCATGGTGGGCGAATCCTGTTCAACCCCTAAAAAGTTAAGCCCCGGATGTAACCACTCGAAGGAGAGATAGAAAAGATAAGTAACGGATTAACAATAACCCTAATTTACGAGAAAAGATGCTTCCTTTAATCTGCTAAAGGCCTTCTTTGAAAAGTATCAACTTTTGAGATTTCAGGAGCAAAACGGCTTAGCCTGATCACAGAGGATTCATATTTTTTCCTTTATTTTATAAGCGATTCGTAGGATTCTGCTGAGAAGAAAATAGGAAAAAAAGTAAAATGGAATTTTCATGAAAAATGGCCATGCTGACCATAAAGTTATTCAGATTTTATTATTCTTATATTGAATATTTTTGATTGAATAAAAGGTAGAGGTTGTAATTTTGGGGCTGGAATCAATGGAAAGCCGAGGGAAAGTTATTTCGATGGGGTTAAGGCGAGGGGAGAGGAATACTGATTTCTTGATTGGCACTCATGCCCGAAATAAAATCGTTTTGATTATGGCCATTTGTAATTGGTTTCGACAGCTACGTCCTTCTCATCCCTTCGACGAAATTAAAAGTCAATCCCCCAAAAACAATTATTTTTTTCTCAGACCGTATGAATGAATCTCAAAAAATCTCTTTTCTGAAAGCACGATCTAACCTCAAATAAGCAAAAATGGTGGTTCTAGACCCCAAAAAAGTTTCGCCTCGGTTTTTTGTGCCTCAGGAAGCCAAAATATGAATTTTCAAAAATTGACTTAGATATCGATTCTTATGTAAAATTGCACGAAAAATACAATGGAATCAATAAAAAAAATCTAAGACCAATATTTCTCCAGTTATCGCCAAAAAACAGCATTTGACACTAAGTAAACTACCTCAGGACAATTTTTTTAAGCAAAAAGAACATCAAATTCATACTCAGCACACCAAAAAACCTAAAAATATCAAATTTTTGAAGATTAAAAATTAAAAATTTTTTCCCATAACTTCTTCAATTCTTAATGAATTTCCGTAATATACCATTCGAAAGCTCATTTAAAGGGCTATCGAAGTTGTTTAAATAATAAAACCCTCAGATGACTACTTCACCCTCAAAAATTGGCTCTAAGCAAGGTCAATCAATAGGTCGGTGCTGCCAAAGATTGACTTGGCGAAATCCAACGTTTCCATTCTTCTGTGACATGTTTGAATATTTTAAATTCCTCAAAATGAGAGAAAAGTAGGATTTTATCTTGCTTATTCTAAACGGAACAACATAAAAAGCCCGAATGCTTATCGTTGTACGATGGGGAGCCCATAAACTTTGCGGGGAGTACTTCCCTAGCGACTACGCATTGTTTTATTCCAAAGGTCATTACAAAAGATAATTTTAAAATGTTTCGTAAATAAAAAACTTTTCCTCTTTTTCTTCCAGAATGCCAGACTCAAAAGAAATTTCGGTATTTGGGAAATGGATATCGATCATAGCTATCTGTAACTCGTAATTGGCATTTAACAGATGATGAGACCGTGCAGTGTCCCCGTTATCTTCATCCCATTAATACCCTGCTATGTGTATAATGTCTCCCATAGCATTAGTTACAATATCAACTAGGACAACATAGGAGCCTCCTACGTTAAACTCATAAAATCACTAACCTAAAGGCGTGTAAGGACGATAAAATTAATCGTTTTTTCTTAACTTGCACTAATCGGTGTTTCTCCAGGCGAAATTTTCGGCCTTAAGGGCCCTCTTTAGTCGAGTCAATCTAAGCCTGGGGGTGAAAAAATAAGGTATTTTGTTTATCTACGGAAATGTGTAGGGGTCGTCCCCTGATTAACCACATAAACGTCCCCAATCGTGTGCTTTGGAGTCTGGAGCGTTTTTAAGGTGATTTTTTTTCTTTTTTTCTGCAATATCTCGAAAACCGTTAGTCGTAGGCGAAATAATCATTAGTACAAAATTAAAGATAATTAAATTTTCTATAATTTTGAGCTTTTATAGTTTTTTCGTAGGACCAAACGTATCTGAGCTACGAGGTCGCAAAAAAACCAGGGTTTTCTATTTTGACCTCTAAAGGACGGAAGACGCAACCTAATCAAAAAAGTGTACTTAGTAAAAAATGTAGAGAATTTAATTACCTTTAAAAAACAACTCATAAAAAGCAATTAACGATCAATAGGCGGGGGCGGGGGTCGAAAAAATGAAACTCCAATTATTTGTCCGACATATTTTATTTATATATATTTTTTTGTCCAAGTATTTATCCAATAAATTAGATTTGATACCTCACGGCCGATTTGCCCCTAGCGGATGTTTTTATAACACCTAACCCACCAAAGAGGTCTTCGGGCCCTTAAGCGGATTATGATAAGTGGAACGAACCGCTTGAACATCGACGAGTTTCCTCATTGTGAAGAGCTTTCCCCTCTTAAATTCCAGCATGTTATAAAGGGAAAATTCGAGTGATCACGATCGGTTTAATTGACCTCCAAGGTTGAAGCACTCGGGTGAAAACTTATTAGGTAGGTCTTAATTTATCATGGTCCCCGACAACAAAAGGAAGAGAGGGGAGGGTAAATTTCAAACTTCCCTAATAATTGATCCAAGTTTACATATAACTTGGAGATGATCAAAGATTAAGTTTCCAATAAACGCTCTGCTGATTTCCTGGCGGAAAAAAGGAAAGTCATTGTTGAGCGATTTCGTGATCTATGGGTTAAATGGAATGATATGAATAGATAGGGAGGTGCAGGCATGTATCACTAGGCTTTGTTCGGTTTACCTTTGGGCATCGACCTCCCAAAGACAATACTGTTTATGCACCTTCCTCTCTCTCTGTTTATCTCATGTATAAATTATGTCATCCGTAGCCATTCGATCCTTTACCAAAGTCCATATCCACTAGAGCCATTTAACCTTATTTACGATACTACACTGCGTACAACCACAATGCTCTATTTTAAAAGAAAAATTCAATTTTAACCTTCAAAATGTGTACTAGTCGAAAAAAAAACCCTCAAAATCTTTAGACGCACATGGATTTTCAGGTCGTCATTGTGGTGAACCACGCTTAAGCCATTAGTCAAGTTTACACAATTCACGTTTTGCCCCCAAGAGATACTTGTTTTACCCCTCCTGCACTTGACACTTTTGAGTCGAACAAATAGCGACATAAATACCTATGAATTGTATGCCCTGCACAATAAAAAGTCAACTTTGGGATAATTCTTAATAAAAATATGTATAACAATGTGTAAAAATTCCTTTTTTTCTCAGGAACGTATCCAATTACAAGGGTATAATAAATTTGTTGTAGAAACCAATGCCCAGAACGACAGGGACCCCCCTTTCGACTTTTATTTATTGCACGACGGTTCCAGATTATAAATTTACCCAACTTGATTAACCGAGGTTTCGTACCTCAGAATTCATCAAAATTCAATTTCTGTGGTCTCTTTTTAACATTATTTTCGTCCCCAGAGCTTCCTGATCACACAATATACGCCTGGAGCCGCAGTGAGGACCACCTCAATAGCCTCTTACGGAAATTCGCTTTTATCAATAACAAAATGTATTTAAAGAAAAAAAAGATCGATTAACATTGGGGTTTTAAAAAAGTGATTACAATTAATTTTTTAATTAATTAAAACATTCTAAATTATAATTTTCGTTGCTCATTTATTGATTGCTAATGTTTACAAGTAGTTTTTAAAAAAAATCCGCTTGGGGCTCTAGTTTACATTTAACTAGACGACCAAGTTTACGATCTTTGCGAGCTTAACATGTTAACTTTCGAATTAACAAGCCACATCTTTTATAAACTTTCATTATAAAAGAACTAAAGTAAACCAGAGCTTTTTTTTCCTCAAAAATTTTCATTTGTCAAACAAACTGTCTATATAAGCCCTTTTCATGGAATCGTTTCCTTTTTTTTAACGACTTACAGGGAAACTCAAGACTTCGTTACTTTCAATTAGAGCCTTAAGCTTTGATGTCATGGACTTATGTCAAATTTCAAAATGTCCTTTAGAAAGTTTATAAAGATTTTGAACTTTTTAAGGGGCCTGAGGAGGTTATTTTTTTTTAAATGATTATCTGGCATAAAATTGATCCAGTAATCTATCAAAATACAAAAGTTCATAAAAATCAATTTTTACGTCCATCATTATAGTCGCATTAATCCGAATTATGTCCAAAATAACGCATATATTTCAAATTTTTCAGAACGATAATCTGTAGATTATCGTTCTGAAAAGGATGTTCAACTCCTTAGGTCGTTAAGTTAAAAAAAAAAACGTTTTGTTTCTTCGTTTTCTTCGAACTGCCTGCTCGATATAGCCTTTGGGCAACGTTTCCAGGGAGCCCATTCTTTCTAATGATATCATTGGCCCTGTTCATTTTCGTCAAATTGTTATCATTTTCTCAAAATCTTTTAACTCGCTTGACTTGCTCGAAAAAAATAATGAACTAAGCACTTTTTTAGGGGAAAAAAAAAGAGAAAAATGTTATTTTTATGAAACAGAAAAAACACGATAGTATTGTGAACATTATTTCAATCATGAATTTTTAACTTTAAGTTCTTCATTTTGATGTTTTTCCTTCTACAATAGAAACGTCGTTTACTTTTATGGTGCATTTTAAAATCAAATTTTCTTTTTCCTCCTTTTTTTGAACATTTTTTATTCATGAATGGAAGGAAAATGGTTTCTGTAACGTTTACCTTTGTTGTTATACGGGAAGGAAAATTTAAAAAATTTTAAATCCATTCTTGTCATAAAGAATTTGATTTTTAGTAGCAATTAGGATGTTCGGGGATAACAACGCTTTGTTTTTAATGACGGAATTTCCCTCGTGTTTATCGACCCTTCATATAGCGTATGGTAATTTTTGAAATTTAACCAAATTACTCGCTAAACGGTCAGTTGACGCTTCTTGTTGAACAAATTTTCATTTTCGAGTAATCGACAAACTTATTGGTAAAGCGTAGGAATTGTTTTTGCTGTTTACGCCTCCATGGGCACTCGGTTGATAGGATTACTCATCGGTCACGTTAGCACAGCGAAATCTCATTAGCTCAGCTTCCGCGAGGCTAGAACAACTAATCTAAACATTGGTTCACGCTAATAACATTCCTGTTGACTATTTAATTCACCCCCACCCACGTCCCGACCTCCCCCACTTCGATCCCATTCATAATTAATGAATAAAAAAGGAAAAAACTCTGATTGAACAAATACTCGAGAAAAATTGGTTTTTAAGGGCACCTTCAGGTGGAACCAGCCCCTATACTAATCTGTGCATTTTCGCTTTTCTTTGGGAACGCGTAGCTACTTCAATTCTCAAGATTTTTTTTATTTTTTATTTTATTTTATTTTTTTTTTTTTTACAAGCGTGCTCTGTTCATTCATTAATAGTATATAGCCAAAGCCCTAACGGAGCAGTTTTTGAAAATCGAAAAAATATGAGTTTGGAAAACGTTTTATCCGAATCTAGGGCTTCAAATTGCAAAAAAAAAAATAAATAAATAAAAATAAATAAATAAAACATAAATAAATAAATAAAGCAGAAAACAGAAAACTGGAACTTATAAGGAGAATTGCAGTTATCAACAGCGACGATATGCCTGAACAAATTTTTTCTTTTACCTAATAAAAATAAATACTTTAACTGAAATTAAAAATATGGGACCACTTGGAAAATGAGCGGAAATGGTTAAATAATAGGGTACAGAGCCCTTTTAACTAGATGGGTTCTTTAACGACAGAAAAGGCCCTTTTTAGCTTGATTTTTGGCCCTTTTTAGACACTAGGGGCCCTTTTAATTAGGTTGTATTCATTAATGATAAAAGCATTTTTTAGCTTGATTTTGTCCATTTTTGGACACTAAGGGCCCATTTAACTTGATTGTGTTTTTAATGATTAAAAAAAGGCCCTTTTTAGCTTGATTTTTGGACATCAGGGGCCCTTATAACTAGGTTCTGTTCGTTAGCGACAAAAAAGGTCATTTTTAGCTTGGTTTTTGACCATTTTTGGACACTCAGGGCCCTTTTAACTAGATCGTGTTCTTTAACGACAAAAAAGGCCCTTTTTAGCTTGATTTTTGACCCTTTTTGGATATAAGGGGCCCTTTTAACTAGATTGTGTTTTTTAATGATAAAAAAGTCCTTTTCAGCTTGATTTTTGACCCTTTTTGGACACTAGGGGCCCTTTTCACTAGGTTGTGTTCGTTAGCGACTAAAAAAGGTCATTTTTAGCTTCATTCTTTTAATAAAAATAAATACTTCTACTCAAAATAAAAATATGGGACCACTTGGAAAATGAGCGAAAATGGTTAAATAATATAAGATAAAATAAATAAATAAATAAAAAACTTGATCAAATGTGCCCCTTATACCGCGCCATTTTTCTTTGATATTTTTCTCCAATTAATTTTTGAATGAAAAAGTACTTTTATTTGTAGTTATACATAAAATTATAAATAGGTATCCATTAAAAAGTTTAGCAAGGGAGGTCGGTGTTTTTCTCTTGTCCTGAAAAGTCGGTTTTTTTTTTGAAAACTTTTATTTGAATTTTAGTTTTATAATACATTAATAGGTCTATACATTAAAATTTTTAGAACGGTTTCCACCTAAGCTACGGAAAGGAACGTTTTCATTCATGTTTTCCCTTTTCACGAAATTCCCCCTTTATTCCTTTTTTTAAAATAATGTCTGTCTATTTTAGGTTTGTTAGTTATGTATTAGATTAGCCCTGATTATAAGCATGGCATGTTGTTTTCCGCGTCAATGAAATTATCTCGATTCCCTTATTCGCTGTCAGTCGTATGCGATACAAATTATCAAGCGGGACGTGTCACGTTAGCGGTCCCCAGTTGGGTCCCGCTCTTCGTAATCAATTGCTCATTATGGAGCCGATGTCTATCTTAACGAGTCGAGAATTCGTCGAAGCACAATAATAAAATTACTAGTCCAATGAGTTTTAATTTCATATTTACCAATCAGTATGATGTGTATCATCAACCGGAGATACTTCATAGCTGGATACCTGAAAACAGAAAAAGAAGATGATATTATATTTTGATATATATTGATATTAGGGCATCCATGAGTGGAAATTTATTGTTCAAAATTTTTTTTTTTTTTTTTTTTTTTTAAATCTTATAATTTAAACATTTCCGCTCATTTTCCAAGTGGTCCCATATTTTTAATTACAGTGGAAGTATTTATTTTTATTAAAAGAAATTTTTTTTCAGGCATAGCTGTTGATAACGTCAATCGTTTCTGAAAAGTTCGTTTTGGAGATTCCTCCTCTATTAATGCCAAACAAGTTGAGCTCAGGAATTTTCTTTTTCTCTCCGTTCGTAGGAAAATTAGCATCCTAATAAGAGGCAATTTAACATTTAGAATCGAACACTTTAAGTGTCCCCATTAGGATACGTCGTAATGCAGGGGAAGAAAATTGCTCTAACCTCGCAAAGTTTAGACTAATTCTCCCTTCCAGGTTGAATTTTTCAGTCAATAGCGTCGAGAAATCGTGATTTGCCAGTCAACATACGTGATAAGAAAGTTTAAAAAAAGTTTTCAATCGATTCCTATAATAATTTTCCTTCTCCGATTTCGGCTATCGTGTTTAATTTTTCGTTGTTGAAATCATAAGATGTTGATGGCGAATATTACGGATCCCTTTTCCACCGACTCGCTTTAAAAGAGCTTTTAAAAGAACAATTGACTAAGAAAAAGGGAGGTAGTGGATAAAGCTAAACGCTTTTTAAGGCGGGATGTGGGAAGAGGCTCGTTTATTGTAGTCAGCACTAGGCGAGAGCCTTTCTCTTTAACACGCAACCATCCCCATCTCAGTAATGAGATAACTATCAGCTTCAAAATAACCCCAAAAACCATCATCTACATTATACATAGCTCCTTTAAAACAGAGAATATGTTCACAATTAATACTTTTTTATGTTTAAAATTAATATAAAAATTGTGCCTCAACTCATTATACGGTTATGGAAGGAGGTTGGCAGGTATTAAATTCCATTCCCTTATTAAAGCTCGGCTAAAGTTGCGTAGTACGCAAGTGATCAAGTCGGACATAAATAAGAGATA
Organism: Orius laevigatus; assembly: GCA_018703685.1. NCBI lineage: Eukaryota > Metazoa > Arthropoda > Insecta > Hemiptera > Anthocoridae > Orius > Orius laevigatus. The sequence continues at coordinate 61,319 of JAGWEN010000279.1, forward strand.
CGAAGAAACTTTACTTCCCACAACATAACACCTCCAGTGCCGGCCCCTTCTCATAAAAGCCCATCAACCTCCGTTCTAGTTTACATAGCGTTTTGTATCAGAATAATTAATTATTTATATCTCCTTCGCTTTAAAATGTCGAAAACTGTCAGACTGACTCAATTAAGTAACGTCATTTTGTAATTATTGCCATATCCAAGTCTCAACGATGATGGATTGATGTTTTAATTAAAAACGTGGTAAGTAGAAATATTTGTTATAAATCATAAGCGTTTCTTCTTTATGCGTTCAACGCCCAAAATGAATGAACACTAATTAATAGAATTTTGATAATCTGACGGATTTCGTCGATTTCTAATGTTTACAAGAGGTTTACAAAAGAAGCCGCTTGGAGCGCTAGTAACATTTTACGACCAAAAAGATCATTTGTGTGCCATTGTGATATTAAGCGAATGAGGTTGGAATTTTCCTTTGTTCCCCTTTCCAACCAATCAATGTTAAAGTGATTATTAATGTATATGCCTACGCTTCTTAACGTGATTAAGAACCGCTCTAATTGGAAGTTTCCCCGAGACTGGTCCAAAAAGAAAGGAAAGCTCATTTGAATTCCTTAAACATAAAAGGAATATGGCATAAGTAACTAAAGGTAAGGTAAGATGAAAGGCTCTTGTAATTAACGTTGTTAAAAACCCTTAGAGAGTAAAGAAAATTGTAAAGAGAGGAGAGAAAATCGAGGGAAGGAGGTTGGCAAGTCTTAAAATTTAATTGCTCCCTCCTTAAAATATTTTTCCCATAAGCACTTTCGGATTAATGGCTTTCGCCCTGTTTAATGATACCATAAGGTTATCCTTATGGTTATCCTATTTTGATATTCACCCTTTTTGAGAATTAAAAAGTAATAGTGTACATGAGATATAAAAATTACGTATGCAAAATTTAAATGAAAATTACCAATAATTAGCCTTCGAAGATTTTCATACAGCAAACTAATTGGAGCAGAATTATGTAAGAGGCCCTGTGGCGCAATGGATAACGCGTCTGACTACGGATCAGAAGATTCCAGGTTCGAATCCTGGCAGGGTCGGAATTTTTTTCCCTTAAAAACCATTAAAATTTTGAAAATCTTTATTATACATATCTTATTAATTTTTAATTAATTTTAATCAGGTTTTTTTCTTACCAAAAAATTTCCGACCCTGCCAGGATTCGAACCTGGAATCTTCTGATCCGTAGTCAGACGCGTTATCCATTGCGCCACAGGGCCTCTTATGTAATAGAGAATCTATTAGTTTCCATAATAATTAGCTTATCATTAATTTCCCACCGGTTTATCCAATAATTTGGCTTTATTTTATATCTTTATAAAATGGCTGCGTATCTACTAATATCATCAGAGGCGGATCCAGGAATTTGTCCGGGGGGGGGGGGCACTAAAAATCAAAGCCCCCCCCCCTCTCTAATAAAAAGTTTGAAACTTAATCTCTAAAAGGCTCTTAAAACGTTGATTTTGAGGTTTTTCACGAAAATTACCTCTCAAAACGTTAAGTTTGAGGTTTTTCCCGAAAAATAATTGCCTCTTAAAACGTTGATTTTGAGGTTTTTGATGAAAGATTGGTACTCAAATAATGTAAATTTTAAGGTTTTTAACGAAAGAGAGCCTTAAAACGTTGATGTTGAGGTTTTTGACGATAAACGGTCTCCCAAAACATTGATTTTGAGGTTTTTCAAACGAAAATTAGCTCTTAAAACGTTTATTTTGAGGATTTTTGACGAAAAATAATTGTCTCTAAAAGTTAATTTTAAAGCTTATGACGAAAAAATGTCTCTTAAAACCTTGAATTTTTTTTTTTTTTTTTTTTTTTGAGGAAAAATTTGGCTTTGTAAATTTTGATTTTAAGGTTTTTGACGAAAATGTGGCTCTTAAAACCCTGATTTTGAAGTTTTTGATCAAAACTTCGCTCTCAAAATGTTCATATTGACGAGTTTTTTTTTGACGAATAATTGGCTTTAATTTGTTAATTTTGCCTTTTTTGTTAATTTTTTGCTTTGTCAATTCTTTTATAAAATTGTCTTCATTAACGTGAATTTTGGGGACTTTGCGTTCTTCCTTTCTTGTCCTCCCTCTCTCTTTCTCTCTCTCCTTTTGGCCACGGGGGTGCTGGATCCGCCCCTGAATATCATATAGCATTTTTATACGGCGTTTTATATAGCGTAGTATATTTTTAGTAAAAAAATCATGTCAGCATGCATAATCGATGCACGATTTTTTTTTTTTTTTTTTTTTTATAAAAGAAAACCACATTCTCAGTCTTGCCTATAGTTTAGTAGTGCAGAATAAAAAGCGTAATCATCCGTGATGATTGATTTCCGCAATAAAGGTGCAGTGAAATCGTCAATCGATTCGATATAATGGAAATTTTAGGGTTCCATGAGTGATCAAAACATCGTTACTTATACACTATTTTTCGATGTTTTTAAAGCAGTCGCTATAGATTCACTATCGATTTCACGGTCAAAATAAAGGTTTTTTTGGGTCTAGTTTTTTAAAATCAAAATTTCAAAAAATTTCGATTTTTGGCTTTTTTTCGGCGATTGCACATTTTTGGTTTCAATAAGGTTGTTGAGGCCCAAATCGATTTTTTTCATCAAGTTCGTAGGGCGAGTTAAATATTTGACTTTCATGAAAATTGAATGACTTATACATTTGATAGATTAGTACGAATTGTAAACTTTTATCAAGTTTCGATTGTCTGCATTCCTTGGGAGCATTGAGACCTCATATACCGCTAATAAAATTCTCCTATTTAGGTCCATATAAAACATTTTTCAATAAATTAATTTACATCTACAATACTTTTGTGGCAAAGTATAGGTTAAATTATTCAATCTTTTGAAATACTTCAAAAAAATGGACGCTCAGCATACTGACAATTGAGAATTAGAAGTTTTATAATTAGGTAGAAAATTGATTTTAATAGATTTTATTCGTTTGATATGTAGATCACGTTTCCGTTCGAGCTGAAAGGTAAGTCATTAATCTGCTGATACGTTTTCGATTTGCGTTTGAGACGTGATATACCTACCTATTGTAAGATCTTCGTAAACCTGGATAAATCTAGGAATGCGGTAGCGTTTCGCCCCTCCAAATACCTATTTAGTGGTGTAAAAAAAAAAAGAAAAAAAAAAAGCTCTTAACCCTTATTTGGTTGGAAATTATTTACTGACAACAAGTTCTACTAAAATATTGCCCTTTTTCCTCCTACCTCGCGAAAACTAACTTCGACTTTAATTTCATCCCTTTCCCTTTTAAAGTCTTCATTCATCAATGCCTCCTGTCACTCATAAGACAAATCGTTTGCGGATCTCAAAATAATATATGAGGATGGAACATCGTTTTTATTATTACTCAAGTTAAAGGAAAGTTATTTACTGAGGGAATTTTAGCAAGTCTAAAATAATTGAAACAGAAGTAAAAGCTTTTCTTGTAGACCGAAGGGAATATAAAACCATCTGTAAATTAATTAACAGGTAACTTATTCTTTTGATCCATACTAAATGAGGAACACGAAAAATCATATTATTTTAATGTCGCATTTACATGAAGAAGAAGAAGAAAAAAAAAATCATATTCTCAATTTATTCTGAAGAAAGAAAAGACCCTAGAGGTAGATTTTGATAATTCTATCCTTAGGTAAGGCCTACATCCATCCTTAGGTGACCTCTACTTCCATCCTTAGGTGGCTTCTACATCCATCTTTAGTTGACCTCTACATCAAGCTCAACTTTTAACTCAATGAAAAAAATACAGAAAATTTATTAAAATTAATGCTTCATTTTGTTAATAAATAAATCGACAAAATGAAAAAGTTAATATGCAACTTTTTTAAAAAAGTCATTCCATTGAGTTACGAGTATTCTATACAAAAGTGGGAAAATTCGCCCTCCCATTACATAAATTCATAATAATTTATCCAGTTCAATATTGAATCCAATTTCTGCTTTTTTTTCGGATGTCATTTAAAGCCGGACGTAATTTTAAGTTCATTTAATTTTTTTTTTTTCGCTTTTTTACCAGCCCCAACCAGCGCCCCCAGGGGTGAATTCCTTTCTTCAGGAGAACAATAAAAAAAAGCACAATAATAGAGAAAGGGGTCGGTTACTTGGCGTCGCGTTCTGGATTAATGAGAAAGAACCTAATTGCAATTACCCTTGAGGGCTTTCCATATTGATCTGCTTCTCTGGTAAACCATCATAATCGGATTGACAGGAAATGAGGAGATGAGAACGTTTTGCGATAAAAGACGCGTTTTGAACGTCTTGATCCTCGATTCCGCGCATTCTGAAAATAGGATCATTTTTAGCACCTAATTGAGAGATTTAGCTCGTTATAATTGGCTCACATCTAGACTCAAAAGGATAACGCTTCATTAACCTCCACTTTCTCTAGCATGACTACAATAAGGGATTTCCCTGTGGTTTCTTCTAACCGACGACAACTCATCAACAACCTAAAAACTACTTAATATGCTCTAGTGTCCAAACTCCCCCTTATACCGCTGCATTTTTCTATGTTTTTCTCCAAAGTCCTGAAAAAACTGTTGGTTTTTTTGAAAAATTTCATTTTAATTTTAGTTTTAGAATACATTAATAAAGGTCGCCATGAATTTATTTTTTTGAAAATCATAATTTTTATGACAAAAACAATAAAAGTCGAAAAAAAGGAGCCGTGAAAACAGTTTTTCAATGATAGCTCATAGAAAAATGATCCGATCTGGACCGGACTTTTTTTAAAATGAAGCTTATTCATTTATCTGCGCCTTGAACTAAACTTATTGTAATATTATTTAATCTTTATATTTAAAAAAAATTGTTTAAACCTTTTTTTTTTACTTTTTCCACGCCCTCGCTGAGATAGACAGGCGCTACACGGCCCCTTAATATCACTGAACTTAAAATGTAAGATTTTTCTTAAACGCAGTCATTTTTTTGTGCGACACCCTGAAGACAAATATAGCAAATATACAAACAGTAAGTCCAAATTGCGAGATTTTAAGGGTAACCTTGGGTGATCAAAAAAATTTTAGTTTTTTAACCTTATTTAACCATTTCCGCTCGTTTTCCAAGTGGTCCCATAATATTTTTAATTTTAGTGTAAGTATTTATTTTTATTAAAAGAAAAAATTTTTCAGGCATATCGCCGGTGTTGATAACTTCAATCCCCTCCTGAAAAGTTCTATTTTTCTTCCTTAGGGAATTCTCTCCTAAATAGCTGCAAGAAAATTCTCATAACTAGGTGTAATTCAATCATCTTAAACCCCTCTGTTGTTCGATAAGGCTTCATTCGATAACAAACCCCATTCCGATAGAATGTGTCAAATTTCACCCTACAAGGCTTATATAAATAGATAAATAAAAATCTTGATTCTTTGCAAGTTTTGAACCTGAAGTTGAGAGAACTCTTTTGACCACCTTATGCAGCCCAAAATGGGTCAAGGAATAATAAAGGACTAATAAAATGGCTGTTTCTTTAGAGGTTTTTATTTTTTTGCATTTTTTGTGCCATGAGGGAAGAAATATAGGGTTTCTCTTAATGTGGCTTGTAATTGAGATCTTCATCCCTTTTATAAACAGTATGGAATGCTAGACGCTTAAGAAATTAAACATATATCATATTTAACAAAGAAAAACGTCCTTTTGGGCGATTTTACAATGAAAATAAATCTCTCTGGCAAATACGAATCGATAATCGGAAACAACCTGTGATGGAGGGGTTCTTTTCTTTCGTTTTATTTTTTCAAGTTAAAAATTGTGGGGATGGAAACACGATTTACACTTTGCTCTCTCAAGCCGGAAATTGGACATAAAACGTCATTTCGTAACCGCCTCTCCCTTTTTCATACGTACGGAGTCCGCATCATCTTTGAATCCTTTTGGTTCCCTCCAGATCACTTCATCTTTAAAAGGAAATAAAAAGAGAAGAAAAAAATGAAAAGAAAAGTCTTTTTCAAACTCCTCAAAGTCTCTCTTAAAACCGATTTCCTCTCTCTGACCCTAAAAACGTTTTAACGGTGACCAAGTCAACAAAATGAACTTCCACTCCCACACGATCTCGAATCAAAATACAGAAAGTGATCAATAGCCAAGGTTGAAACGACCAAAAATATTATCGTTATGAAACTTGTTTACGTTATCAATGAACGGTAAAGTCAACATAACGTACTGATACCTATATTTGTTTTTTAGAAAGATACACCACCAGAATCCAAATGGGACCACTTGGAAAATGAGCGAAATAGTCAATCTAAGCCTGGGGGTAAAAAAAAAAAAGGTATTTTGTTTTTCTACGGAAATTTGTAGGGGTAGGTCCCCTGATTAACCACAAAAAAACCTACCAAAACCCGTGAGGATTGGCGTCTAGAGCGTTTTCAAGGTGATTTTTTTCTTTTTTTCTGCAATATCTCGAAAACCGTTAGTCTTAGGCGAAATAATTATTAGTACAAAATTAAAGATAATTGAATTTTCTATAATTTTGAGCTGATGTAATTTTTTCGTAGGACCAAACGTTTCTGAGCTACGAGGTCGCAAAAAAACCGGGATTTTCTATTTTGACCTCTGAAGGAGAGAAGACGTCATCTAATCAAAAAGGTGTACTTAATAAAAGTTGTAGATAATTTAATTAACTTTTGAAAACAACTTTCAAAATGCAATTAAAGATAAAAAGGCAGGGGTGGGGATAAATTTCAAAACAAATTCATTCAAAAATTTCAAAAACTTTTATAAAAACAAAATTAAAGCTTATGAAATTTGCTACAGATTTGATTTACTAAGATTTTTTCTAGGACCAAAAGTTTCTGAGCTAAAAAAAGGGGGGGGGAAGGAAAAAGGGGGATTTTCGAGTTTTTCCTAAGAAAAGAGTCAGATTTTAGAAAAGTTGGAAAAAAGCAAGGAAGACGTTTTCTAATCAAAAAAGCGTACCAAGTAAACATTGTAGAAAATTCGATTTCCATTTCAAATCAACTATCGACAATCAATTAACGATCAACTGGTAGGGGTGGGGATAAATTGTAGCAAATTAAATTTTTTTTTAATTTTGTTGATTAGATGACGTCAAAATAGAAAACCCCGTTTTTTTCCACCTCGTAGCTCAGATACGTTTGGTCCTACAAAAAATTGTATTAGTTCAAAATTGTAGCAAATTCAAAAATCTTTAATTTTGCACTAATAATTATTTCGCCTACGACCTACAGTTTTCGAGATATTTGCGAAAAAACAAAAAAAACGCTCCTGACGCCAAAGCGTACGGGTTTCGGTAGGTGACTTTTTTTTTTTGGTTAATCAGGGGACCAATATTTCCGTAGAGAAACAAAATACCTGATTTTTTCCACCCCCCAGGCTTAGTTGTTAATATAGCATTAACAACTCTGTTAGGTATATTACGAGATCTAAAATTATATTAAAAAGAGGGAAAATGTGAAATTAAACCTATTGTTTTCTAGAATGAAATATAAAACCCAATCTGATAGGGAATAAAGGCCAGTATGACGTGATGGTTAAAAGTCTTATTTTCATTCAATTACAGAAAAATTCATTTCTATAAAAAATCAAAAGAAAGTTATTCTTCTTTGTTTTTCCATTTTTAGCATTTTAGCTGATTTCGAAAGGAATGGAAGTTATTGCGAAATAGGACAAAAATCGGCACTGGAACGTAAGATTTATTTATTTTATTTATTTATTTTTCGAGAGAGGGTATCGTTATAAGAGTTCTGATTAACAAGGAAAACTCAGTTCTGAGAAATCACATGAGCAAAGGCTCATTCTTTTCATAATAAAAAAGGGCAGGGTTCAAGGGAGATGAAGCATTAGGGTTGAATTCCTCGAAGACACTTTAATGCTTCCCTTTGACGATTTGCTTCGTTGAAAACACGTTGAGGTAACATTTGATTCTCCTTTCCGACTATTCTTACATTTTAAAACCACACGAAAACTGGAAGTGGAAAAGGGGTGCTCATTTTTACACCGGTGTCAAGTTTCAAAAAAGGTTGTTCGAGAAACACAAGAAAGGTAAGTTTGGTGAAAAAATTATTTAAATATTGTTTTTATGGTGGGACGTATGAACGAGAGGGTGAAAAAATGTGGTCCGTCTTGGAGGGTGTCCACGTTATCGGGCTATACAGTCGGGTAACCTTCTGCCTAATAAAAGGATAACAAATGCAAACTAAACACTTTTTTACGAACAAAATGTTAAAATCATATATATTTCCTATAATTCACGAAAACAAATGAAGGGGGAAGATGAAAGTGGGGGGGGGGGGGGGTGGGGTGGGGGGGGGGGGGGGGGGGGGGGGGGGGGGGGGGGGGGGGGAGGGGTGGGGGGGGGGGGTGGGCAGGGGGGTGGGGAGGGGGGGGGGGGGGGGGGGGGGGGGGGCGGCGGGGGGGGGGGGGGGGGGGGGGGGGGGGGGGGGGGGTGGGGGGGGGGGGGGGGGGGGGGGGGGTGGGGGGGGGGGGGGGGGGGGGGGGGGGGGGTGGGGGTGGGGGGGGGGGGGGGTGGGGGTGGGGTGGGGGGGGGGGGTGGGGGGGGGGGGGGGGGGGGGGGGGGGGGGGGTGGGCGGTGGGGGGGGGAGGGGGGGGGGGGGGGGGGGGGGGGGGGTGGGCGGGGGGGGGGGAACGGGTGGGGGGGGGGGGGGGGGGTGTGGGGGGGGGGGGGGGGGGGGGGGGTGGTGGGGGGGGGGGGGGTGGGTGGGGGGGGGGGGGGGGGGGGGGGTGGGGGGGGGGGGGGGGGGTGGGGTGTGGGGTGGTTCTACCAGATACTACTCTTTCATAGCCCCTGGATTGCGCTAATATCTCAAAATGGACGAAAAAGCGACTTTCATCTTTTCCCCCCTAGTTGTTCTACCAGATACTACTCTTTCATAGCCCCGAGATAGCGCTAATATCTCAAAATTGACGAAAAAGCGACTTTCATCTTTTCCCCCTAGTTGTTCTACCAGATAGTAACCTTTCATAGCCCCTGGATTGCGCTAATATCTCAAAATGGACGAAAAAGCGACTTTCATCTTTTCCCCCTAGTTGTTCTACCAGATACTACTCTTTCATAGCCCCGAGATAGCGCTAATATCTCAAAATTGACGAAAAAGCGACTTTCATCTTTTTCCCCTAGTTGTTCTACCAGATACTACTCTTTCATAGCCCCGAGATAGCGCTAATATCTCAAAATTGACGAAAAAGCGACTTTCATCTTTTTCCCCTAGTTGTTCTACCAGATACTACTCTTTCATAGCCCCTGGATTGCGCTAATATCTCAAAATGGACGAAAAAGCGACTTTCATCTTTTCCCCCCTAGTTGTTCTACCAGATACTACTCTTTCATAGCCCCGAGACAGCGCTAATATCTCAAAATTGACAAAAAAAGCGACTTTCATCTTTCCCCCCTAGTTGTTCTACCAGATAGTAACCTTTCATAGCCCCTGGATTGCGCTAATATCTCAAAATGGACGAAAAAGCGACTTTCATCTTTTCCCCCCTAGTTGTTCTACCAGATAGTACTCTTTCATAGCCCCTAGATAGCGCTAATATCTCAAAATCGACGAAAAAAGTGACTTTCATCTTTTTTCCCCCTGGCCCTTCAAATCGCAATGATAATTCTTATTGATAGCTCCTTCTCCAACAGCCACTAGAATCCACCAGCTGTGATTTTAGCGACATATTCGTTGAAGTCGTAGGAAGTGAAATATAAAATGTTAATAAGCCGGATTTCAGCGTTTGGAATCAGTGAGATGTTATCCTCTTTGAGAGCTTTAAACGTTAACAACCCATAGGGATGCTATGAATAATTAAGCTAATCAGATATGAACAAGAGAATTTCACGTGAATCGTTAATTGGGTTATTACTTGGCTTTATCTTATCAGTAATCACTTTTTCTCTTTAGAGGCTTGTACCCTTTGAAATGAGATTTAGGTTTCGATGAATCGTATTGTCGGCTCATCATTAAGGGGCTGTTGAGTACTTTAGACAATAACTTAGTCATTATCCTGTTTTCTGATTGTTGACAGGGATGTAACAGTTTGCTTAACGTGCCCAGTGTCATCGAATAGCACTTAACCCGATATATGCCCACCCTAGCCGCACCACCCACACAACTCCCAAGTCCCGGCAGACCATTTAGACTTCACATTGTTCCTCTTTTCTCTCTAAAGTAAACCCTCACAAGCGAGGCTACCATTAACCGTGTCCGTTTATTCCGACCAGGCAAGAATCTGAAATGTTCTATTTCCTTTAGTCCAGTCAATCTAAGCCCGAAAAGGGCAAATAAAAAAATGGTATTTTGTTTATCTACGGAAATGTGTAATGATTGGTCCCCTGATTAACCACAAAAAAGTCCCCAACGTCGGCTTCTGGAGCGTTTTTAAGGTATTTTTTTCTTTTTTTCTGCAATATCTCGAAAACCGTTAGTCGTAAGCGAAATAATCTTTAATACAAATTTAAAGATAATTGAATTTTCTATAATTTTGACCTAATATGATTTTTTCGTAGGACCAAATGTTTCTGAGCTACGAGGTCGCAAAAAAAACGGGATTTTCTATTTTGACCTCTGAAAGAGGGAACACGTCATCTAATCAAAAAAGTGTACTTATTAAAGTTGTAGAGAATTTAATTAACTTTAAAAAACAACACTCAACAAGCAATTAACGATCAATAAGCGGGGGTGGGGGTAAATTGCAAAAAATTTCATTAAAAAAATTGAAATTTCATAAATTCTATAAAAAACAAAATTAAAGCTTATAAAATTTGCTGCAGATTTGATTTAAGCTGAGCTACGAGGAGACAAAAAGCGGGATTTTCGAGTTTTTCCTAAGAAAAAATTAAGATTTTAGAAAAGTCGGAAAAAATCAAGGAAGGCGTTTTCTAATCAAAAAAGCATACTAAGTAAACGTAGAGAATTTAATTTCCATTTAAAATCAACTATCGAGAATCAATTAACGTGTAGTATCAATTAACATGTAGGGCCTCAAAATTTTATAGGCTTTCATTTGTATAAAATGTGTTAGTGAATTCTCAATTTTTTGAATGAAAATTGTGTTGTTTGACAACGTTTTTTAATTGTTAGACCCCCACTAACCCCTGCTCTATTGCTTTCGTATGTTGCTTGTTGTAGATGAGTTCGTTTCTTAAAGGCTTAATTATAATTACTCTACTGCAACTTGTATTACAGTACACCTGTGATCAGATGTATCGTCTTCTGTCCTTTAGAGGTCACAATAGAACAGCGGTGTTTTTGGGACCCTCGTAGGTCTGATAAGTTCGTCCTACGAAAAAACTATATAAGCTCAAAATTATAGAAAATTCTAATTACATCTTTAATTTGGCCTGATTGACTTATTTCGCCTACGACTAACGCGTTTGTGAGATTTATAGCATGACAGAAAATGATTCACCTGAAAACGCTAGTCAGACGCCAAGCGCCCGGTTGTGGGGCTTTTTTTGTGGTTATATCAGGGAGCATCAACCCCGTAGATAACAAACCAAATACCTGTTGTCTTTCACGCCCTCCGGATTGAGATAGACTGGATTACTTCGGGAATTCGTCACTCCTAAATGGCTGAATGAATTTTTTTACATGTTTATAGCTTTGTGATGACCGAAAGCTTAAAATGGAAAAAAAAACGTTAATTAATTATTGGTCTGGAGCTTGCCCAGAGACACGAACTTTCTCAAAGGTCTACAGATTTCGGGGGATCCATAAATTTCGGGGGAAATGAATCCTATTTTTCTAACATAACTTGAATTTGGTGATAATTTTATGAAAATGAGACTAATTTCACTCAAACACATTATAATTACCTAATTAGTTAATTAAATAATTAATTTTTGAAAAAAAAATTTCAATCATAACATGAATTTAGTGATAATTTTCTAAAAATGGGACTAAATTCACTCAAACACATTATTATTACCTAATTAGTTAATTAAATAATTAATTTTTGGAAAAAATTTTTTTCAATCTTAACATGAATTTGGTGATAATTTTCTAAAAATGGGAATAAATTCACTCAAACACATTATTATTACCTTATTAATTAATTAGTAATTAATTAATTAATGGGAAACTTTTTTAATTTCAATCATAACTTGAATTTGGTGGTAATTTTATGAAAATAGTACTAATTCCGCTCAACCACATTATATTACCTAATTAGTTAATTACTTAATTAATTATTAATTTTTGGGAAATTTTTTTTCAGTCATAACTTGAATTTGGTGATAATTTTATGAAAATTTGACCAATTTCACTCAAGCACATTATAATTATGTACCTAATTAGTTAATTAATTAGGTAATAAATTAATTTTTGAGAATTTTTTTTCATTCACAACTTGAATTTGGTGATAATTTTATGAAAATAGTACTAATTTCACTCAAACACATCATAATTACCTAATTAGTTAATTATTAATGGAAAACTTTTTTCAATCATAACTTGAATTTGGTTATATTTTATGAATATAGTACTAATTCCGCTCAAACACATTATAATTACCTAATTAGTTAATTACTTAATTATTATTTTTGGGAAAAAAATTTTTCAGTCATAACTTGAATTTGGTTATAATTTTATGAAAATGGGACCATTTCACTCAAACACATTATAATTACCTAATTAGTTAATTGGTTAATTAGTTAATTAATTAATTACCTATTAGTTAATGAATTTTAATCGGGATCACGTGAAGATTATTTGGTTAAATTTGGTGAAGATCGGACCGGTGAGAAAGGCCGTAGCACATTTTTGCAACGTTAGGTTAATTACTTAATTAATTATTTTTGGGAAAAATTTTTTTCAGTCATAACTTGAATTTGGTTATAATTTTATGAAATGGGACGAATTTCACTCAAACACATTATAATTAAATAATTAGTTAATTAGTTAATTAATTACCTAATTAATTAATGAAATTTAATCGGGATCACGTGAAGATTATTTGGTTAAAATTTGGTGAAGATCGGACCGGTAGAAAGCCCGTAGCACATTTTTGCAAACTTTAGACAGACATATCTCCGCCATTTTGTCGAATTTCAAAAATCGCTCTCGTCACTTTCAGATAAGCCGAAAGAAAGATTGTGTAAAAATTTCGTGAAAATCGGATGAAAATTGTGGCCGTGAAGTGTTCCGGAAAAAGGCGACGGACGGACGACGGACGGAACGGACGGACGGACGGACGGACGGCCGGCACCACAGACAAAGTCATGTCCGACAAAAGTAAAAGTATTAGAGTAACCATTAGCGAAAGCCTTAGATCTTTCTTGCCTCTTGTCACATGTTATTAAATTGTCGTAAACCATTTACAACCCTGTTTTTACGTCGCCCTTTCCACGAATTACTCTACGCCACTCGAATCCCGAAAATCTTTTCCACTAAACAGATTAGGTGACGAACAAAAACGTTGCTGAAAATGAAGGCGCAAATGTTAGACTAAACGCAAGACAGATCTGTTGAGCGTGGATGGTAAGAGTGAAAAAATCTGAAAATCTTAGACCTCACACAAGTAATAATTAATTAAATTTATTCAGGCTCATATGTACCATAGTCGATTGGTCGACACTAGTATAGTCGATAGGTCGACACTAACATAGTCGATTGGTCGACACCTGCATAGTCAATTGGTCGACACTACCATATTCGATTGGTCGACACCAGCATAGTCAATTGGTCGACACTACCTTAGTCGACTGGTCGATGTTGATTGGTCGACACCGCCATAGTCGACTGGTCGACACCGCCATAGTCGACTGGTCGACGTCGATTGGTCGCCACCAGCATAGTCAACTGGTCGACACCGCCATAGTCGACTGGTCGACACCGCCATAGTCGACTGGTCGACACCGCCATAGTCGACTGGTCGACACCGCCATAGTCGACTGGTCGACACCGCCATAGTCGACTGGTCGACACCGCCATAGTCGACTGGTCGACACCGCCATAGTCGACTGGTCGACACCGCCATAGTCGACTGGTCGATGTCGATTGGTAGACACTACCATAGTCGACTGGTCGACGTCGATTGGTCGCCACCAGCATAGTCAATTGGTCGACATACCCAAGTCTTTGTCTGGTAGACGTCGATTGGTCGACACCGCCATAGTCGACTGGTCGACAATCGACACTACCAAAGTCGATGGGTTGCATTTTCAATAAATGATTCTGCCATAACTCGAGTGGATTAGCAAAAAGCTGCCCAGTAATGAACAATTTTGCCCTAATGAGGTATTCCTGTTTATCATCATATCGGCATATTTTGATTCTACGAGATTCATACCTAGTTTGGTACAAAATGCTAATTCAGGATACATTTTAATCTAATCGTAACTGACAAAAATTCAACTGTGACGCGAAAAATATTAACAAAACTTAATTAATTTTTTTTTTCTTTTTTAAATAGAAAAGAAGGTATTTTAATCTTATGGTATCAGAGTGAATTTTGAGGCTTCTTTGGGTGAAAGATGAGGGAAGAAATTGTGTTTGGAATGTTGCCTCCCTAAAAGAATAACATTAGATGTCAGCCATCACTCCGGTGTAACAGGAACGCTCCAGTTCTGAACGATTTTCTTATCAACGCCCTTTCAAAGCAATATTCTTTCCGAGGGCATAACATAAAAAATTGACTTCTGGTCAATTTTATTTTTTTATTAGAAAAAACTTGAGTTAAAAAATGTCCAAAAGCGGCATATTTTACGGCAAAAAAGATTGAAAAAGAATCGTTTATACTAAGGTAAGAGGTCGAGAAGGGGAAAAAATGGACAAAAGGGAAACAACGAATTATATCCACTCGGACGGTTGTTTCGGATGTTAAATCGAATATTCTCCTAAAGCATTATAAGATTAGTTTGTCCAATACAGTTTTTTCCTCATTCTATTGCTAACACACACAAAAAAAAAAAAAAAAGAATTTCATTTGTCAAATTCAGAGCTTTCATTGTTTTATCATTACATATTTGTCTTTAAAAAAATCCATTACTCGCGGAAAAAATCCAATTCTAAAATGGTTTGCCATTAAACTGAAAATTTAAATTAAGTCGTGGCCTAAGGCTGTTACTGTCCTGGTTTTATTTAAAACTGCTTCGATCGATAGTGGCATTAGTCTTCTTAACGCCGTCAGTATAAAATTATAAGCGAGATAGGAAACTCGTACTTTATAAAGTTAAAACCTTTCCTTTGCATAGGGCAAAAATTGAACGTTTTGGTTAGGAGAGGAAGGTTGAGGGGAGGTGGTGGAGGGTGGGGAAGGTATTGGGAGGTCTGTCCTTGGGGTAGAGTAAAATTAAAAGATATAACTGCTTAACTGTCATATCGTAATCTTCTCGGATTTCTGAAAGATGGAGATAACCTCTGAAAAGAGAACCTGGGGTTATAGTCTTCTATCTTCAATGATCAAGCCTCAGGGGTCCATCTCCTTTCAGGCTTCGAAAATAAGTTGGGGAGGATTAGGGACTGTAATCAGAAAACTTAGCGAGGAATATTCTCCTCTTTTGGGAACCTTACATCTCCAATTTAAAAAAAAAAAAAAGAAGGCTCCAAATCATGGCTTTTATAAAACATAATTATAAATGTGTAAAAAATTTCATTGTTCCATTTAGGAGAGAAGAATTCTAGGAAGAAAACTAGAACTTTTCAGGAGAAGAATATCAACAGCGGCGATATGCCTGAAAATTTTTTCTTTTAATAAAAATAAATACTTCCACTGAAATTAAAAATATGGGACCACTTGGAAAATGAGCGGAAATGGTTAAATAATTTTATAAGATTTAAAAAAAAAAAAAAAATCAAATTTCACCCTTAATGCTATTAATTATGATATCTAATATTCCATTCTAATTTAAGGATATAACACTTTATATAATTTATTATCCAAAATCCGTTGATATTATAGGACATCGAATCTGGTGGTATGATTGATTTGCCAAGCATACGTCGATCCATAATGTTATGCAGATTTGAATTACCGAAATACCAGTTATCATCACTCATCTATTTTTGGATGCTTTAAAAGCATCGTGAAAGTCGTCCTAATGAACTATTTTTCAATTGTCGATTTTTCTTGGATATAAAAGGTTCCTACTAATAAATTTAGTGAAGGTTTTGGGAAAAGGATTTCAAGAAAAAAAGTAGAAAATATAAAAAAAAAGGAAGAAAAAGAGGGAGGAAGAGGAACCGCCCCCCTGGAGGCCTTTAAAAGGGAAAGGCGCCATCAACGTTGGTAGTGATTGTGAAAAACAAACAGAGCGCGCGAGGCCTCGCCTCAAGGCACATTTTAATTGGAATGTTTTGTCTAAACCTTACTTACTATTGCTTTTTATCGAGCCGGCTTAATTTAATGAGAGACTTGAACTATTATGTAGGCACTTGACGAGGCCACTTCGCACGGATGCACAAGTCATATAAAGTCGCTTCCATGTTCAAAATATAGTGGCGCCGCGGTGGCGAGAAATGGAACTAAGGGTTGAAAAGCCACAAGATAACTCACTTTTTTTTTAGAGACAAAAACAAACTCGCTAAACAGGGTTTTTTTTTTTTTGTAAAAAAATGGCGCTTCTTGTCGAAAAGAAACAAAATATCCCTAAAAATCGTATTTTCTTGTCAAAAAAGGTTCAAGATTAGGCCGAAAAGGGTCTTTTATTGTCGGCACCTTGTAAAAAAGGGTCAAAATCAGGCTTAATCGGGCCCTTTTTTGTCAGAAAAGTCAAAGTATGACTGAAAAGGGTCTTTTGTTATCAAATGAGATTCAAAATTAGGTTGAAAGGGGTCAAAATTTGTCTGAAAATTGTCTTTCCTTTTCAAAAAGGTTCAAAATCAGGCTAAAAAGGGTCTTTTTTTTCTCAAAAAAGGGTCTTTATTGTCAAAAAAGGGTCTTTATTGTCAAAAAAGGGTATTTTTTGTCAAAAAAAAGGGTCTTTTTTGTCAAAAAGGGTCCTTCCATGTGTTACATCCGTAAAAAATGACACCTAAAAAATAACATCTTGAATTAAAATTTTGCCAATAAACATTTGGTATTTGGTATAAATTGTTCGTTGGAAAATATGAGGTGAATTATGCATGATGAACTTAAAACAAAACAATAATTTTTCCACGAGACTTGGAGTTGGTATTCTTTTTATTCCTTTCTTTCTCCGTAATACTTCACCTTTTGTTTTAGCTTAACTGTCTAAAAAAATGCAAGGCTTAGCCCGAACTGAAAAAAGAAACCCTCCTGATCTTAAAAATACGTTCGTACAAACAATGGTTTATCTTATCCCTCAGGTAATAATTTCCCAGCCCATTACATTTCTTTTGATTTACGTTCCCCTTCTTTTTCCTCTTCGTTTTAAAAGCATCCTAGTTTATGCAACGGTATTAATCCTTATCGTTGAATATTTTCTCGATTTCCACCATCGATTATAGGGCTTAAAAAATTTAGGCTCCCTTTTTCTTTTTTTTAGCGAAAGAGCACTTAAGAAATTGTCTGAGGAGGGCTTAGAAGGGGGAGGTTCTAAGTAAAGGAACCCCATACTAGGTGGTGTAGAGTGAAGCTTAATGGTTGACCCTTCCCTTAGGCTCTCAAGATCGTAAACTGATAACATTCAATAGAGCATCTATGAGAGGACCTCTTCTGTTTACACACGGTCTAAGTATGCATGAACCTCTTCTCGACTCTATGTCCCCTCTTCCGCCTTTTTCCATCCTAGCCGGAGAACACTGATAAACAATTCTCATCCATCTGAATTAGGATGCCCCGAAAAATCGTAAAAGACAGTCATGAAATAGGTATATGTCTATATATACTTGTACCCTCCCTTGTACGACCTCGGATTCTTGTTTTTCACCCTGAAAATGGTCAAAAACCACAATTTGGATGAAATCAAAAAATAAGAATTTTCAGGTCGAAAAAGTGAAGAAGGGCCCCCCCTTTGGTGAGGTCAAAAAAAATGTTTTGATATCACAAAACCGACTTCAGATTCTTGTTTGTCACCCTAAAAATGGCCAAAAACCACATTTTGGATGAAATCAAAAAATGAAAATTTTCAGGTCGAAAAAGTGAAGAAGGGTCCCCCCTTTGGTGAGGTCGAAAAAAAATGTTTTTATATCACAAAACCGACTTCAGATTCTTGTTTTTCACCCTAAAAATGGCCAAAAACCACATTTTGGATGAAATCAAAAATTAAAAATTTTCAGGTCGAAAAAGTGAAGAAGGGTCCCCCCTTTGGTGAGGTCGAAAAAAAATGTTTTTATATCACAAAACCGACTTCAGATTCTTGTTTTTCACCCTAAAAATGGTCAAAAACCACATTTTGGATGAAATCAAAAAATGAAAATTTTCAGGTCGAAAAAGTGAAGAAGGGTCCCCCCTTTGGTGAGGTAAAAAAAAAAGTTTTTATATCCCAAAACCGACTTCAGATTCTTGTTTTTCACCCTAAAAATGGCCAAAAACCACATTTTGGATGAAATCAAAAAATGAAAATTTTCAGGTCGAAAAAGTGAAGAAGGGTCCCCCCTTTGGTGAGGTCGAAAAAAAGTTTTTATATCCCAAAACCGACTTCAGATTCTTGTTTTTCACCCTAAAAATGGTCAAAAACCACATTTTGGATGAAATCAAAAAATGAAAATTTTCAGGTCGAAAAAGTGAAGAAGGGTCCCCCCTTTGGTGAGGTCGAAAAAAAAATGTTTTTATATCCCAAAACCGACTTCAGATTCTTGTTTTTCACCCTAAAAATGGTCAAAAACCACATTTTGGATGAAATCAAAAAATGAAAATTTTCAGGTCAAAAAGTGAAGAAGGGTCCCCCCTTTGGTGAGGTCGAAAAAAATGTTTTTATATCCCAAAACCGACTTCAGATTCTTGTTTTTCACCCTAAAAATGGTCAAAAACCACATTTTGGATGAAATCAAAAAATAAAATTTTCAGGTCAAAAAAGTGAAGAAGGGTCCCCCCTTTGGTGAGGTGGAAAAAAAAAGTTTTTATATCCCAAAACCGACTTCAGATTCTTGTTTTTCACCCTAAAAATGGTCAAAAACCACATTTTGGATGAAATCAAAAAATGAAAATTTTCAGGTCAAAAAAGTGAAGAAGGGTCCCCCCTTTGGTGAGGTCAAAAAAAATGTTTTTATATCCCAAAACCGACTTCAGATTCTTGTTTTTCACCCTAAAAATGGTCAAAAACCACATTTTGGATGAAATCAAAAAATAAAATTTTCAGGTCGAAAAAGTGAAGAAGGGTCCCCCCTTTGGTGAGGTAGAAAAAAAAGTTTTTATATCCCAAAACCGACTTCAGATTCTTGTTTTTCACCCTAAAAATGGTCAAAAACCACATTTTGGATGAAATCAAAAAATGAAAATTTTCAGGTCAAAAAGTGAAGAAGGGTCCCCCCTTTGGTGAGGTCAAAAAAAAATGTTTTTATATCCCAAAACCGACTTCAGATTCTTGTTTTCACCCTAAAAATGGTCAAAAACCACATTTTGGATGAAATCAAAAAATGAAAATTTTCAGGTCGAAAAATTGAAGAAGGGTCCCCCCTTTGG
The DNA here is from genome assembly GCA_018703685.1 of Orius laevigatus. NCBI lineage: Eukaryota > Metazoa > Arthropoda > Insecta > Hemiptera > Anthocoridae > Orius > Orius laevigatus. The sequence goes on from JAGWEN010000279.1 coordinate 80,867, forward strand.
TGAGGTAAAAAAAAAAGTTTTTATATCACAAAACCGACTTCAGATTCTTGTTTGTCACCCTAAAAATGGCCAAAAACCACATTTTGGATGAAATCAAAAAATTAAAATTTTCAGGTCGAAAAATTGAAGAAGGGTCCCCCCTTTGGTGAGGTAGTGAGGTAAAAAAAAAAGTTTTTATATCACAAAACCGACTTCAGATTCTTGTTTGTCACCCTAAAAATGGCCAAAAACCACATTTTGGATGAAATCAAAAAATGAAAATTTTCAGGTCGAAAAATTGAAGAAGGGTCCCCCCTTTGGTGAGGTCGAAAAAAATGTTTTTATATCACAAAACCGACTTCAGATTCTTGTTTTCAACCCTGAAAATGGCCAAAAACGACATTTTGGATGAAATAAAAAAATGAAAATTTTCAGGTCGAAAAAGTGAAGAAATCCTTCTGGGGTCGATTTGAATTCACAAAATTATCGCGTAGAGCCAGTTATATTTCCATTTTCTCGAGTAATGGCATCAAAATTGTTTTCAATACGAAACAATCATCAAGTAAAGCTTAGAGAAGTTGGCTTTAAGTGCCACTCAGAATAATAGACGAAGCTGCTTCCGACAAATTAGAGACAGTCCATTGACTTAATAGCTGCAAGAGACACTCTGGACTAATACCAATTATTTGAGAGTGAGAGAGAGAAAAAATCGTAGGTATAATAAAGAATTCAAGGAGCTGAAAGGTTGAAAATGTCCTTTGAGCTATGATTTTTTTCTTTTCCCTCAGTGTCCTTTAATATTTCCTTTGACGGTACGACGAAAGCTGCCGGGGGATGAAGGCTTTAGACAGTCTGAGTCTTTAAAAAGTCGACTGGGTTTGAACGTTTACGTCGATAAAATTATAAACGCCTGTGAAGAATTTCAAAAAGGATCAAAAGGCTTTGAAGGCACGAAAAAATTTCAAGTTTAAAAAAATTACCAAAGGAATTATTAATTTTTTTTTAGGTAGCTAATCTTAAAAGATTTGTTTGTTGATGACTTTTTTTTTAGTCCTTTCTTGGCAGGGAAAAGCAATAGCATCGATTGGGAAGTTAAGAGGGGAATGATTAGAAAAAAAGGGTGCAAGTGGACAAGTTGAGCAACAGCTTGGTTTCTACTGGGTACAGGCAAGTTGGAAAAGGCTGACTCGACGCGTCATGGCTATTTATGGCCGAGGAGGTCGGGCGGTGATGGGCGTGGAAGTTTGGATAGGATCTCCTCAAGTTTTATCACCTCGTTTCTTCCTTGCCCCCCCCCCCCTTGATCCTTCAAACGCAACCACTGTTTTAAACCCTCCATTTCCACTTTATGAAAATCGCCTCTTTTTAAAGATTCAAACGAAATCACCAAATCCAAACTTTCATGTTTTTTTTTTTTTTTTTTTTTTTTTTTCTCTCGATATAATGAGGATTTGACGCTTATAAAACGTTCCGGCCGCCTGTGTATTATATCAAAAGGATCAAAAATCAAGCTGAATAAGCCCTTTGTAGTCGTAAAGGTACAAAATCTAGTTGAAAGAGCACCTGATGTCCAAACTTCGAGGTAAAAGGGCCCCTAATTTCCAAAAATCGAGGTTACATTAGCCCCAAATGTACAAAAATCGAGGTGAAAAGAAACCTAATGTATAAAAATCGAAGTAAAAATGCCCCTGATGCATAAAGGTCGAGGTGAAAAGGCACCTAATGTCTAAAAATCGAGGTGAAAAGGCCCCTAATGTACAAAAATTGAGGTAAAAATGCCCCAAAAGTTCAAAAATCGAGATAAAAAGGGTCCCTAATGTCAAAAAATCAAGGCGAAAACGCCCCTAATGTCCAAAATTGAGGTGAAAAGGCCCCTAATATCCAAAAATAGAGGAGAAAAGGCCCCTAATGTCCAAAAATCAAAGCAAAAATACCCCTAATGTCCAAAAATCAAGGCAAAAATGCCGCTAATGTCCAAAAATCAAGGCGAAAACGCCCCTAATGTCCAAAAATCAAAGTAAAAATGCCCCTAATGTATAAAAGTCGAGGTGAAAAGGCACCTAATGTCTAAAAATCGAGGTAAAAATGCCCCAAAAGTCCAAAAATCGAGATAAAAAGGGCCCCTAATGTCCAAACATTGAGTTGAAAAGGCCGTTAATGTCGAAAAATTGAGGCGAAAAGTCCCCTAATGTCCAAAAATTGAGGTGAAAAGGCCCCTAATATCCAAAAATAGAGGAGAAAAGGCCCCTAATGTCCAAAAATCAAAGTAAAAATGCCCCTAATGTATAAAAGTCGAGGTGAAAAGGCACCTAATGTCTAAAAATCGAGGTGAAAAGGCCCCTAATGTCCAAAGACTGAGGTGAAAAGGCCCCTAATGTATAAAAAAACAAGGGGAACAGGCATCTAATGTCCAAAAATTGAAGTGAAAAGGCCCCTAATGTACAAAAATCGAGGTAAAAATGCCCCAAAAGTCCAAAAATCGAGATAAAAAGGGCCCCTAATGTCCAAACATTGAGTTGAAAAGGCCGTTAATGTCGAAAAATTGAGGCGAAAAGTCCCCTAATGTCCAAAAATTGAGGTGAAAAGGCCCCTAATATCCAAAAATCGAGGAGAAAAGGCCCCTAATGTCCAAAAATCAAGGCAAAAATGCCCCTAATGTCCAAAAATCAAGGCGAAAACGCCCCTAATGTCCAAAAATCAAAGTAAAAATGCCCCTAATGTATAAAAGTCGAGGTGAAAAGGCACCTAATGTCTAAAAAACGAGGTGAAAAGGCCCCTAATGTCCAAAGACTGAGGTGAAAAGGCCCCTAATGTATAAAAAACAAGGGGAACAGGAATCTAATGTCAAAAAATTGAAGTGAAAAGGCCCCTAATGTACAAAAATCGAGGTAAAAATGCCCCAAAAGTCCAAAAATCGAGATAAAAAGGGCCCCTAATGTCTAAACATTGAGTTGAAAAGGCCGTTAATGTCGAAAAATTGAGGCGAAAAGTCCCCTAATGTCCAAAAATTGAGGTGAAAAGGCCCCTAATATCCAAAAATAGAGGAGAAAAGGCCCCTAATGTCCAAAAATCAAGGCAAAAATGCCCCTAATGTCCAAAAATCAATGCGAAAACGCCCCTAATGTCCAAAAATCAAAGTAAAAATGCCCCTAATGTATAAAAGTCGAGGTGAAAAGGCACCTAATGTCTAAAAATCGAGGTGAAAAGGCCCCTAATGTCCAAAGACTGAGGTGAAAAGGCCCCTAATGTATAAAAAACAAGGGGAACAGGAATCTAATGTCAAAAAATTGAAGTGAAAAGGCCCCTAATGTACAAAAATCGAGGTAAAAATGCCCGAAAAGTCCAAAAATCGAGATAAAAAGGGCCCCTAATGTCCAAACGTTGAGTTGAAAAGGCCCTTAATGTCGAAAAATTGAGGCAAAAAGGCCCCTAATGTCCAAAAATTGAGGTGAAAAGGCCCCTAATATCCAAAAATCGAGGAGAAAAGGCCCATAATGTCCAAAAATCAAGGCAAAAATGCCCCTAATGTCCAAAAATCGAAGTAAAAAGGGCCTCTAATGTCCGAAAATCTGTAAAAAGAGCCAAAACGCCCGGAGCCTCCGTCGTACCGTCCGCAATAGCTTCATTTCCTTTGGAAATCAGTTAGAATCGAAGTAAAAATTGCCCCTAGTTTCCAAAAAGGGTCAAAATCGGTAATTTCCCGATCCCCCGGTGAGCCTATCGGAGCCTTTTTTCGATGATTCTCGATTGTAAAATTAACGCCTTTCAAATAGTCCGAAATGGTCTCTAAAACAGTGTTTGGTGAACAAAGACGTCGGGGTCTTTGAAGTTCAAAGTCGGCCGCCGAAAATAGGTCATGTTTGTCAATCGAGGCGAGGATAAGAAGGGAAAGAACGCGAGGATAACGTGGCGAAACGTTCATTTTGCCTAGAACTCATTAACTCGGGGGTGAGGTCAAACAAATCCACAAATCCTCGAGTTGAGTGCAAAAGCTCTAATATCGTGTTACCGGTTTAATTAACTCAAATATAGGTACCTCAACCGCTCCACCCAACACGCATTACATCCCTCGATTTTATTCCTTTTGACCTTTAATTTGGTTCAGGCTTTCAGGGGGGTCTTTTCACTTCTTTCACTTCTTTTTTAAATATTTTATTAGCCAATAAGCGAGAAAAAAAAATTTATTATTAATTTCTAACTTTCTCAAAGAGAAGTTATTGTATTACCGTCGGATTCGGGTTTTTGGGGAAGGGTCTTCCAGACCCCCTAGGGTCAAACTGACTTTTGATCTTTGCCGGACATGACTTTGTCTGTGGTGCCGGACGTCCGTCGCCTTTTTTTTCCGGAACACTTCACGGCCACAATTTTCATCCGATTTTCACGAAATTTTCACACAATCTTCCTTTCGTGGTTATCTTGAAAGTGACGAGAGCGATTTTTGAAATTCGACAAAATGGCGGAGATATGTCTGTCTAAAGTTTGCAAAAATGTGCTACGGGCTTTCTACCTGTCCGACCTTCACCAAATTTTACCCAAATAATCTTCACGTGATCCCGATTAAATTTCATTAACTAAGTAGGTAATTAATTATGTAATTAGGTAATTATGACTAATTAACTTAATTTTCCCATTTTCATACAATTATCGCCAAATTCAAGTTATGATTGTAAAAAAAAAAATTATTTTCAAAAATTAATTAATTAATTAATTAACTAATTAGGTAATTATATTGAGTTTGAGTGAAATTAGTCCCATTTTCATAAAATTATCACCAAATTCAAGTTATGACTGTAATTTTTTTTTCAAAAATTAATTAATTAACTAATTAGGTAATTATGATGTGTTTGAGCGGAATTAGTACTATTTTCATAAAATTATCACCAAATTCAAGTTATGATTGAAAAAAAAAAATTTATTCAAAAATTAATTAATTAATTAACTAATTAGGTAATTATAATGTGTTTGAGTGAAATTAGTCCCATTTTTAGAGAATTATCACCAAATCAAGTTATGTTAGAAAAAAAGGATTCATTTCCCCCGAAATTTATGGATCCCCCGAAATCTGTAGACCTTTGAGAAAGTTCGTGTCTCTGGGCAAGCTCCAGGACCAATACTTTAATTCTATTTTATGATCTGCTTATAATTTCTTAGTTCTTCACCTCAACATAAGGTAGGGCAATAACGGTTCTTAATGATTCTGTGATCCTGAATGATGAATTTTAAGTGCAGTTTATCTTGGAGTGGGTAAAAAAAAAGTCAGATTTCCCACTGGCAATAAGCCAGGTGGACGTGTAATTTTTATTTATTCCGTTTCCCGTAAAAATAAAACGCATATTGTGCGGCGTTGTTATGGGCCTTTTTTACTTCTGAAACCTTCAACGGGGGAAAAAGTTATTGGTTTTGTTACGGTTCTAGTCTCTCCAGACAACCGACCTCCACCGCGATTGGTGAAGAGGTTATGAAGAAATTATGTCATGAAAATATGCCAAAATATTGGGTCGTTCGGAAAGTCCGTTCGCCGGTTTTCAGGAAATGAATTTAGACATTTTTTTCAACAATGCCTTCTATTTCTATCAATAATATAATTTCCCCCGTTTCTTATAACTTCTTCCCACCTCTCCATAAGCTTTAAAATCCCTCTTTTAAAAAACTCTCGTGGCTTTTCTGCAAAAACTGCTCAAGGTCGTTTTTCACTTCGTCGTCGTTTTGTCTTTCAAATGACTACTCAGAGACCGAAAAAAGTGATAATCTGATGGGGCGAGGTCTGGTGAATAAAAAGAATCACGGAAGGATGGGGTAAAACAACGGCAAAACCTTCCACTCGAGCTCGGTTAGTTTCTGGCGTGTCCGAATCCCCGCGTGAGGGCGCGCTTAGACGTGGTGGAAGATCACGGAATGACGAATTTGACGATTGACGAGACCGGGCCTTTTTCTATTCCAATGTTGGCTATCTCACGAACTTTTAGGGACTTTTAGAAGAGGATTGGCAGCTATCAAGTCCCCTCACTCGGTCAGAATAGGTTTCTTTTGGTCGTCCAGGTCTAGGCGCGTCCGACACCGAAAAATCACCTCCTGAAAACTTTTTAAACCATTTCTGGCAATTTCGAGCAGACAGAGCTTTTACTGGATAGACAAGCTTTAGTTTTTTGCTTACTTCCGAAGCTCATTTCCCTTTACGATGAAAATAAGGCATAATGTGCCGAAAATGTTCATTTTCGGTCCTTTTTTTCGCTGTCAACACCTGCTGTTTTAACAATCAAAGCAAAGCATTCCGGATTGGTAAACAAACAAAAAAGAAAGTAAACTGTTGAAGGAAGAGATCCGAAAAGGTTTCTTTCAAGTCTCGAGTGGATTGATGACGTACGATCGGTCGAAAGTGGTTAATTGGTGAACCGGCGAACGGACTTTCCGAACGACCCAATATATCAAAAATCGAACATTTTTGTTCTATTTCACACCTCTAAGATTACATAGTTCCCTCTTGACTGAATAAAAAAAAAAAGTTTAAAATTTTAGAAATAGGACATTAGGGGCTCTTTTTACCTCAATTTTTCGACATTAGGGGCCTTTTCATCTCAATTTTTCGACATTAGGGGCCTTTTCACCTCAATTCTTCGACATTAGGGGCCTTTTCAACCCAATTCTTCGACATTAGGGGCCTTTTCATCTCAATTTTTCGACATAAGGGGCCTTTTCACCTCAATTTTTCAACATTGGGAGCCTTTTCACCTCAATTTTTCGACATTAGGGGCCTTTTCACCTCAAGTTTTCGACATTAGGGGCCTTTTCACCTCAATTTTTCGACATTAGGGGCTTTTTAACATCAATTCTTCGACATTAGGGGCCTTTTCACCTCAATTTTTCGACATTAAGGGCCTTTTCAACTCAATGTTTGGACATTGGGGGCCTATTCACCTCAATTTTTTGACATTAGGGGCCTTTTCAACTCAATGTTTGGACATTAGGGGCCTTTCACCTCAAATTTTGGACATTAGGGGCCTTTTCACCTCAATTTTTCGACATTAGGGGCCTTTTTACCTCAATTTTTCGACATTAGGGGCCTTTTCACCTCAATTTTTCGACATTAAGGGCCTTTTCAACTCAATGTTTGGACATTGGGGGCCTATTCATCTCAATTTTTGGACATTAGGGGCCTTTTCACCTCAATTTTTGGACATTAGGGTCCTTTTCGCCACTATTTTTGGACATTAAATTCCTTTTCAACTCTATTTTTAGACATTAGGGGCCTTTTTACCTCAATTTTTGGACATTATCGGCCTTTTCACCTCAATTTTTCGACATTAAGGGCCTTTTCAACTCAATGTTTGGACATTGGGGGCCTATTCATCTCAATTTTTGGACATTAGGGGCCTTTTCACCTCAATTTTTGGATATTAGGGTCCTTTTCGCCACTATTTTTGGACATTAAATTCCTTTTCAACTCTATTTTTAGACATTAGGGGCCTTTTTACCTCAATTTTTGGACATTAGGGGCCTTTTCACCTCAATTTTTCGACATTAAGGGCCTTTTAAACTCAATGTTTGGACATTGGGGGCCTATTCATCTCAATTTTTGGACATTAGGGGCCTTTTCACCTCAATTTTTGGACATTAGGGTCCTTTTCGCCACTATTTTTGGACATTAAATTCCTTTTCAACTCTATTTTTAGACATAAGGGGCATTTGTGCCTTAATTTTTGGACATTAGGGGCCCTTTTTATCTCGGTTTTGGACATTGGGGTTCTTTTCACCTCGATTTTTGGACATTAGGGGCATTTTTGCCTTGACTTTTGGGCATTAGGGGACTTTTCACCTCAATTTTGGATTATTTGCCTTTTTACTCCGATTTTTAGACATTAGGAGCCCTTTTTACCTCAAGTTTTGGACATTAGGGGCCCCTTTTACCTAAATGTTTGGACATTAGGGGCCCCTTTTACCTAAATGTTTGGACATTAGGGGCCCTTTCCCCTCAATCTTTGACATTAGGGGCCTTTTTACCCCGAATTTGGAACATTAGGGCCCTTTTTACCTCGATTTTTGAACATTAGGGGCTCTTTTTCTTTTTGAGAAAGCTAAAAAGATATTTATTATTAGTTTTTTATTTTATTTTAGTACATAATTTAAAAATCTACTGTAGACCTACAACTGGTAGGATATGATTTTCCGGTATCTGCTTAGTTGAGTTTAAAAATTATCGAGAAAGTTGGATATTGAGCGGAAAAAGGGAAAAGTAGGCGGATTCGAAGGGCTAGACTCTTCCGATACAAATTGCACTTCTAATAATCATTAAAAGTTTAACAGGTGGGTCGTCAGCCCTTGTTATTGGTCCAGCAGGAGCGGCCTCATCTTGATAATATTATCCGTTAATGCACTCCTAACTTCATTTCAAAAGGGAAGCTACCGTGGCCGAGGGCGAAACTCGATCGAGCGTAAAATGAACTTTTTAATTTTTAATGATCCAAAATATGGACAATTATGGAAAACGCCATATCACAATGAAGACGAGGATCGAACTCATGATCTTCAGAACATTACCCACGAGTTCTTCACTGCAAAACCATCGTTTGATATAAAAAATTATCGCAAACAATCTCAATACTATATGCTATATAAATATATATATATGTACAATATATATACTATATATACGATATATATACTAATATACTATATATAATATATATATATATACTATATATATATTGTTAGCGCTTATAGCGCTTATAGAAAAGAAGTCGCAAACCACCTAGTTTACTTCATTCTTTCATCTCTTCTGAAGAAGGTAACATAGCCGAAAATTTAAGATCCAAACTGTGAGTTTCTTTAAGTGTTTTAACTTTTCTGTTTTCGCGTAAAAAACCAAAAAAGTATATGACCAGTCGGTCATCAAATTTCGTTTCAAATCATTTGATACTATGTATCAATGTATAAGTATATATATATATATATATATATATATACTATATACCCCTGGAAACGTTGTTTTAATCAAGCTTTGACCAGAAGACGTCCTCTCAGGTCTGAGTTTCCATTTACAATTGATACCTTTGAAACCTAAACGCTTCAAACCTTTCAAACTATATAAAATATTGATTTACCGAATTGGAGTAACACGGTTTTGCTAGTGATATACGGTATATTCGACAAGGGAATGAAACAGCGAATATCATAATTAATGCTCCATAGACCAAAGTTGGTGCATTAAACTCAAGTGCCCTATGAATTCATAGTATACTAAATGTACCTAATGATTTCCCAAGATAATTTCTATGCTAAAGCAAGCATTGGAGAAATGCAGCACATGGGAGTGGTAAGAATAGGGATAAATTGGAGTCTTACGAAAGTTCATCTTTTAGTGTAAGAAAACAACCTGTATAGCCCAACTATTGGCTTCAGAGTGTTTTCTCTGCGTCTCTTAAGTAAAAAAATATAAAAAAAATCAAAGAAATTCTTGAGTAATGCACTAGCTTTTCATTCAGCCATTTCGATTCCCGAAGGGAGAAAAACTAGAACTTTTCAGGAGAGGGGATCGATTATCAACAGCGGCGATATGCCTGAAAAAATTTTTCTTTTAATATAAATACTTCCACTCAAACTAAAAATATGGGACCACTTGGAAAATGGTTAAATAATGATTTAAAAAATAATTTTGAAAAATTCGGAAATTTTGTAAATTTTTTTAGATTTTAAAACCTTTCCAAAAGTAGAGTGGTATATTTACCGACAAACGCGCTTTATTAAATTATTGTTGTTTGCATAGATATGAGTTTTCATTTCATATTAAATATAATTTTCCGGACACAGAGTGAATATGACATAAAGTAGGTTCCCATGAAGTAGGCTCGATACATGTCAAAATTTTACATTTAGAATCCACAGGAATTATAATACTGATGGAGAGTAGGGGAGGTGATGTGAGAGTGGGAGGAGTATTTGTGTTTGTGGAGAGGTCTGAAGAAAAAGTTTAAATTATGGGACTCCTCCATACCATTTTTTTTTTTTTTTTTAAACTTCTCTAGAATACATATTTTTCATACCACTTATGACTTGTAAAGGTGACGATTATATGCGAAAAATTTACACTCTAAAATGAAAAATGCACGTCTTCCTGGATTTAAATTGTTGAAGTTACAATTCTGTCGAGTAAAATATGTCGTACAAAAGCTCCCCTGGTTATTTTATTTTTCATTTATGAAATTGCATCTATTCGTAGCGACGAGCTGCGGTTAGAATTGTCCATGTTGAAATTACAGATTCGTCGACAAAGTCATGACATTCAATTTTCAAATACGACAATATAAAAGCGGTTTTAAAACATTATGGCAAACGTGTTACTTATCTATTCTACCCAGGGTAACGGTATCACCCAAAGGTTGATGAGGGCCTGAAGCAATTAGAGACCGCTTGGGGCATCGTATTAAAGATGAAGATAGGCAATTATGGAGGTAGATCTACCAGTTTAGGAGAGACTACCTCATGTAGATAACCTACTCTTTTTCCCTTCCTCTCTTTTTCCATAAACAAAGGAACTAAATGAGAATTTTATATCCAAAATTTCATTTTTGAAGTGAAAAACACGAATCTGAAGTTAGTTTTATAAAAAAATTTCCATGAGCAAAAATACGCTTAAAAAGTGCAAAAGGTTTTTGGGAGTTCGGACCTCTAGAAATGATACAAAATGGCTATAACGTACAAGGTTATGTGATAACTGATAAGTGATATGTTGAGGCTTGGGGGTTCCCTTCAGCTCCGTGGAAACACATTTTAACTTCATTACGTTCATTAGAGCGACGTTACCCTGATATATAAGCTATCATCCACATGAGTTTCCTATAGTAAATCGTATTAAGTATATTACCATATTAATGTTCACTTGCCCGTATACGATGGGGAAACAGTTTCTTGAAGTATAAATATCTTACCTAATACAGCGATTTTCAAACTTTTTGACCAATGGATATAATAGATCAGGGGCGTAGCGTCAGGGGTACCGCAGGTAGCGGCGCTACCCCAGAACGAAAACGGAAAAAACAAACATTTTTTAAGATAATATAATTTTTTTTAATTAACAATAATTTTCATTTATTTTAATTTTTTTTTAATTATGTACCTAAATGAAAATAAATGTTCACAATTTTCGGAAAAAATTAACTAAAATCACAAGTTTAAGCCAACCTCAGTTTGAATCTCCCGCGTAATATGCGACATTTAGCGCTCACCGTCAGACGGGCAACGACGGACAAGCGAGCCGCTTTCGATTACTCTGTTGGGGTATCGCAGCTCGGAATAAGGGACCTGGGGTCAATGACCAGCACTGATTCCAGCGTTGGTGTGTGAGTTGTGTCTGTGTTAGTAAGTTTCCGTCAAGGCCAAATGACGTCATGGTCATCGCTAAATTTCTGCGCTTCCCAAGAGATTTGAACGAGCTGGATCGAACCTCGAACAATCGATTGTTAAGAACTAAGAAGGTTATTCTTTCCCGCGAGTTCTCGTTGTTTGTTTTTGCATAGTGGTTGTTTTGATTGAGTTATTAACAATGTTCTATTTAAATAAACGATTTATCTTTTGGAAAATGGCAATGGAGGCTTGTTCTGTGAACTGACGCTTTTAGTAGGAACAAATTCAGTGACAAGTGTGATATTTATTAAAACCAGCCGGTCCTAGCTCTCTAGATTTTTTCGGCACGATTTGGACTTTTGGCAGAAGTAGTCGATTACGAGGTGAGTTTTAAGGTTGGGCCCTCCTCTTCAAATCAAGGATTTACTATAAGTTTCCTTTGCCTCGGAATCCGAGACCGCTCGCCTATTTTGAGTTTTGACTCGCGAGGGAACTCGCTTCGTGTTGTAGCACTTTTTGCCACTGAGACATGTCTGGTGAGGAAAACTCACATGGTCTGTCCCCGGCTTTACAATATGACATTAAAAATTAGGAATATCCGGGGAAAATCTGCGTTGTATGAGAAGATTAGAAGAGGAGGGGGGGGGGCTGCGGTACCCCTGACTTATGAGCCACGCTACGCTCCTGTAATAGATAAGCATCAACCTGCGTTATGTTCATATATAAGAATTCAAATAAAAGGAAACTTTTTCGCCCTTACATGGAATTTTTGATCTAAAAACTCTTTCTTGATATAAAACCAGGTGGGAGAATTTTCATTGATGACCTCAAGCTCCAACATGATATGTATGAGGGTCCAGATTGAAAGTTGAAATGTGAAATTTCCAGGGTGCAATTTTTTGGCTTCTCGTCCTTTGTTATTTTGGTAAAAGGTATTCTTCTACTTTATCGTAAGTAAACTGCATTTGAAGCTACTCTATAGGAAGCCAAATATGTATTAACAACGAAGTTTAGACTGTCAATATAAAAAGAAGCAATTTTATTATTCAAGCTTTAAAAATAATTTATTCAACAATATTGGAGCCAACCCACACTTTTAAAAGTGTAAAAGTAAATAAGATTGTTTTCAGGTTTAACTTTTCATGAAATTTTAGTTTTGGGAAAACGTGGCTGCGGGCACTGAATGTTATCTATTCTATGAAGTACATAGAACAAAAATTTCTTATCGCCTTAAGATGTTTCCACAGTATAAAATGTTAACCATTATGTTTATAATTGAAAAAAAAAAAATGACATTTTTGCTATAAAAGATGGAAAAAGTAAATGTAAGTGGTAAAATGTGATAAAACAAATTTTCACACACAAAACCGCCGGTACCCAACGCATTTTTCCCCCTTTCGCCGAAAATCATCCTTTAAGAGTGTACCCACTACTCTACCCTGGTTTTAGCTATCTCCGAACCTGTATCTCCGGTTGTACTCAAAATTTTTCTGGGAAATTTTTTCATTTTTTATTTTTTTTTAATTAAATGGCGATCAACTAGCGTGCTCCTAAAAAATGTGTCGCAAGGAGAAAAAATAGAATAATCTTATTCTCCGATTTGCTCCCGAACTTATGAACCGATTTTCGATTTTTTGGTCTCGTTTTTTCTAATATTTTTTGAAGATACTCCTAATGGAGTTGAATTTGATTTTTTTTAATTTATACAAGAAATAAAATAAAAAATCTGGAAAAATATTTTTTTGGAGCACATTAGTAGTTCGGCATTTAAAAATCGACGAAATTAAAAAAAAAATTGTTAAAAAATTTTGAGTAGAACCGGAGATAATCGGAGAATGCTAAAACCGGGGCCTTTAGCACACTCTTAACTGAAAGCGTCTTAATGGGGCGCCAAATCAAAATTTCAAAAACGCAAGTCTAATTTTTGCGTTTTCTCATCTCCCTGTGGACCGATTGTCTTAAAATTTGGCGAAAATCATCTTTATCATTATAAAAAAGAGCCCTGAAAATTTCAAGTCGATTGGTATAAAGGGAGCTGAGAAAATCGCAGTGATCTTTCCGAGTTAATTCTGCACTCTTTTGTCTCTAAATAGAGCAAAAATCCCAAAAAATTTTACCTCGGAATTTTCATTCTCTTAGTTGTTCAAAATGAAGGAAAAACAAATAAATTCTTTTTTCTTGAGATGTTGAAGAACAAATAAACTGGCAAACATGTAGGTAAGAAAAGTTTGTGTGATAGTGTATAGTGGGTAATTCTAGCCATTGCAATTATTTATTAGAACTAACCCATCAAATTGAAGAAAAAAAAATTATACTTACAAAAAAACACAAGTTAGAAAAAAAAATTAAAATTTTTTTTTCAACGTCTCTATAGTAAATTTTAAATCTCAGGAAATATTTGCGAGGTAGTTTTAGGGATGAAAATAATAAAAATAAAAAGTTGTTTTTCTTTTGAAAATTACGTACCTCGATGGTATCCGTCGACGTCGAGCTCCCTCCTCGAGAGATGCAGCCGAACTGTGCAAAAGATAGAACAGGAAGGGTATCAACCCTCAGCGTCCACCCCTTTTAAACCCCTTCGGCCCCCACCCGCTCCCAATCGCAGAGTATGCGCCTCTTTTAAACCGCTCTCTTTTGACAGCTTCACTCCTCTCGGTAACACCATTAAAATGTTAGCGATCAAAAAGAGCGAGAAAAGAAATCTCTCCTCAGATCACAGACGGAAATATCATCGAAAGTACAAAAATTTAAACATGAAAGGAAATATTTGCACCTTGTAGGTTAAATATGCAAAAAACGCTCAACAATAAATCTGGAGCAAAAATTGAAAAAAATTAGGCCTTTGGTCCATATCCTAAAAAGTGAATACTGGAGGATCGTACCGATAATAATTTTGTTTTTAAAGATTAAAAGTTTCGTAACATTTTATTCTTTCTTTTAGAAGATTTTTTTTTTACCTTTGCCCCCCCCCCCCCACAAAAAAAGTTAACTTTGAGGTTTTTGAAGAAAAGAGGGGTTTTAAAATGTTGATTTTGAGGTTCTTTGACGAAAAATCGGCTCCTAAAACCATGATTTTGAAGTTTTTGACGAAAGGTTGTGTCTCTGAAATAGATTTTGAGGTTTTTGACGAAAAGTTTGCTCTTTTAAAGAAGGATTTTGGGGTTTTTGACGAAAATTTGGCTCTTAAAACAATCATTTTGGGGTTTTTGACGAAAAATTGTTTCTTTAAAGTTGATTTTGAGGTTTTTATAATCGAAAATTTGGCTTTATAAAATTTCGGTTTTGACGAAAAATTGGCTCCTAAAACCATGAGTTTTTGACGAAAAATTGTCTCTTTAAATTTGATTTTGAGGTTTTTCTAAACGAAAATTAGGCTTTACGAATGTTGGTTTTGAGGGTTTTTGACGAAAAATTCTCTCTTTAAAGTTGATTTTGAGGTTTTTCTAAACGAAAATTTGGCTTTATAAATTTTGGTTTTGACGAAAAATTGGCTCCTAAAACCATGATTTTGTGGTTTTTGACGAAAAATTGTCTCTTTGAATTTGATTTTGTGGTTTTTATAAACGAAAATTAGGCTTTATAAATGTTGGTTTTGAGGGTTTTTGACGAAAATTTGCTCTTAAAACCTTGATTTTGAGTTTTGTCGAAAAATAGCTCTTAAAACCTTGATTTTGAGGTTTTTTTTGAGCCTTTATAAAATGTTGATTTTGAGGTTTTTGACGAAAAATTCTCTCTTTAAAGTTGATTTTGAGGTTTTTCTAAATAAAAATGTATGCTTTATAAATGTTGATGTTTTTGACGAAAAATTGGCTCTTAAAACCTTGATTTTGAGGTTTTTGGAAGAAAATTAGGCTTTACAAATGTTTAGTTTGAGGTTTTTGACAAAAAATGTGCTTTAAAATGTTGATTTTAAGGTTTTTGATGAAAAATAGCCTTAAAATACGTTTATTTTTGACGAATGGATAAGTGGATTTTGTCATTTTGGAATTTTATGAGCAAAAGTGTTATGATATTTTCAAATTAATTTACATGCACATCTTAAGCCTCGGAACAGCTTACGCCCCCCAGTTTGGGAACCACTGGTATAGACAATAAACATTTCACATTGAATGGATGTTCCTCTCACTCAATCCTTCCATCCATATCCATCCACTAATCCATCCTATCCATCACGAATGAAACGTAATTATTAATGACGGTTATTCAATATTAAACAGTTTAGATTTTGCCAAATATCCATAAAATCCAGCGATTGGGGGTGGTAGAATATTGGGTGAGGGGGGACGGTCCATGAGTTTAGTGGAGGCGATGGGAGTGTGGTGGGAGGTTCAATGCTTGAGGGGTACAGAGATATAGGGAAGGGGGTAATTAGTGGACAGGTCAATAAAGAACCCACTTTTGGGGGATCCTCCTTTATAACAACTTTTATAGGTAAAGTTTGTTGAGGTTATTTGATCAGTAAAGAATGGCAAATGGAATCGATCAATCTGGCTTGAACTCATTAACCAAATCAAATAAAGCTGTGTACCTAATGTAAATAAAATTTCCTTATTCCATTTTAAAAGTTAAAAAAAAAAATATTTATGCAAAATCCTTACTAATCTTAAGGGGCCGTGAAAACAGTTATTCAATGATAGCTCATAGAAAAATGATCCGATCTGGACCGGACTTTTTTTAAAATGAAGCTTATTTATTTCTCCGCGCATTCCACTAAACTTATTGTAATAAAAATAAATCTTTTTAGTAAAAAAAAAAATGTTTAAATTTTTTTTAAAACTTTTTAAAGAATTGTTTAGTGAAATGCGCTCCACATAACAAAGAACATAAGTATGCAAATTTTGAATCAATTCCGATGACTCAATCTTTAGTTATCATTGAAATACTATCTCAACAAATTTTGAATCACGCGGGTTTTTCAACGAATCAAAGACAAGTGTGGCGGAGAGAACCGGCTCCTCCTGCCAATTGAAGGGGAGGGATAAGTTTTTAAAACCCTCGTGTTATGCGGGTCGCCCCGCCCTCGCGACAGGCGCTGGATGGGCCCTTAAGGGTTGTAATATTTATGTATGTTACTAGTGAGGAAGATTTTGTGAAAGACCAGTGGTCCCAAACTGGGCGGGCTAAGCGTCCCCCGGGGTGCCTGGGCAAGCTCGAAGATCAAATATCCCCAGAAATTCGTGAAAAAACTCAAAATCAACATTTGTAAAGCCCTATTTCTCTCTCAAAACACCTCGAAATCAACATTTATGAATGCCTAATTTTCGTCCAAAAAACGTCAAAATTTATAAAGCCAAATTTCTTCAAAAAACCTCAAATTAACATTCAGAGCAATTGTGGAGGGCAATTGTGGGGCGCAAGGGTATTCATTTGTTTAAAGGGGGGCGCACTGTGAAATGAGGACTGTATTGTATCATATATTTATTATATATATGTAGTTATATTTTAAATTGTAAGGTCTCTAAAGTCTGCAATATATTCGCCGATATCTTTCAGTATTTTTCGACTTCTTTCTACCCTTTGTCCTTTTAGGGTTTCGGAGCTATACAATTTGAATAAAGGTGAAAACTATGAAAAATGTTTATAAGGGTGAGCCCCTAGTAAAGCGTGATGATGTCGCTCTTAAAGAAAGTCTGGAGAGCGATGATAAGGTGAACTCATTTTCCCCGAGTTTCCCCGGATCCCGGCACTTCCTTTTATACCAATGTCTCCTTCTCATCATTCTTCACAACTTGCCGATATTTTGAAATTCATATTTAAGTATTTTACTAAAATACCTACATATTAATTACTGTAAGTTAAAGAAAACACCATACTCGAAAAGTTACCTACAACTACCTACATAGCTATAACAAAAACTTTGCTCAGAAATAGACAAGAAGTTGATATTAGGGGAAATCAGAAGATAGTGTGATCGCAGGCAGTTTTTGAAACCCAGAACAATTCGGGAGGTGGCGTGGCGGTAGTTTGAGTCTGACGTTTTTGTCCCACAATATCAATCGACATGATAGGCTGAAGTTAGTTTTTGCCTTTTTGACCCAAAATATTAAGTTTTTTTGGAATCAAAGTATAAATACTTTTTTTAAGTAAATAAAATTATCTAAAATTTAAGACCAACCCGTTCTGTAGGTTAAATATTTTGAAGATACAGCTTATTCAAATTTACCAATTTTTTAAAAATCGAACAAAATTTTTGTATTTTACATTGTGTATCATCTAAAATTGATTTCACGAAAAATGACTGCCATGTCAAGAACACATAACAACATATCAAGAATTTTTTACCCCAAAATGATAGCGAAAATCGCCAAAACAATGTCTAAAAGACTAACCAAAATGATGACTTTTTCCCACAAGTATTTCATGGAATACCTAAAAAAGGTCTAAAAGGACGTTTCCAAATTTATAACCTTTCATCTTCAAGTTTTCATATAAATCGGCCAAACATGTCTAAGAGACGGTTTTTTGCCAAAATTATGACTTTTTTCCTCAATTACTTTCATTAAAATCACCTAAATATGTCTAAACGGTCGTTTTTGTGCAAATTACGACTTTCTTCCCTTTTGTTTGAAAATTTGCTAAAATACCATCCCATCTACAATAGTTTACACCTAAATTTCAAAGAGCGCATTAACCAATCACAAACGTCACATTAAATCGAAAAGAAATATCTCCCAAATTTTTATTTTAAAAAATCAAATTTAATTATTCATCACTAAATAACCATATTTTTTTATTATAAAACATCAATTTCATGGAAATCACCTAACAGGACGTTTTTTCCCAAATTATAAAACCTTTTTTCCTCAAATTTTCATAAAAATCGGCCAAAACATGTCTAAGAGACGGTTTTTTGCCAAAACTATGACTTTTTCCTCAATTATTTTATAAAATATGTATAAACGGACGTTTTTAAGACAAAATTATGACTTCCTTCCCTTTCGTTGTGAAAATTGACTAAAATATGTCCACCGTGACCGTCCCATCTACAATAGTTCACACTAAATTTCAAAGAGCGCACTACCAATCACAAACGTCACTTTAAAATCGAAAGAATACCTCCCAAATTTCTATTTAAAAAATCAAAATTTAATTATTCCATCAATAAATAACCATATTTTTATTATAAAACATCAATTTCATGGAAATCACCTAAAATACCTATGTCTAAAAGGACGTTTTTTCCCAAGTTATGAAACCTTTCTTCCTCAAATTTTCATAAAAATCGGCCAAAACATGTCTAAGGGACGGTTTTTTCCCAAAACTATAAATTTTTCCTCAATTATTTTATAAAATATGTATAAACGGACGTTTTTATGACAAAATTATGACTTCCTTCCCTTTCGTTGTGAAAATTGACTAAAATATGTCCACCGTGACCGTCCCATCTACAATAGTTCACACTAAATTTCAAAGAGCGCACTACCAATCACAAACGTCACTTTAAAATCGAAAGAATATCTCCCAAATTTCTATTTAAAAAATCAAAATTTATTAATTCCATCACTAAATAACCATATTTTTATTATAAAACATCAAAAATAGAACTTTATTTCACTAACAAAAGTTGTTTATTTTTGGGGAAAGGAGGCGATAACGCGATTGCAGGTTATCCGTTGAACAAAACAGAAAATGCCGACCGTCTAGCCCTCCAAATCAATTCTCAATATTTAATTTCAATCTAATATTTAGTTTATAAGTTTTTTTTCATTCCGATGCGTTAGTGACGTCCTATTATGGATTTCTAGTTTTGGTCTTGAATTTCGAAAAAGATGGATCACAGCAAGATCATTAAAGTTGGATCTTCGAAGAAGCATAAGAAGCATAAAAAAGAGAAGGAGAATATGAAGGTAATTGGTTTTCTTGTTTTGAACTATAATGGTTTCATTTTATAGAGAAGGATACGGAGATAGTCCACCAGGGCTTAAATTGATCCTGAAAGTCGGAAGTTCGTCAACGCCCGAACATAGCGACTCCCCTGGGCCTTTCTTTCTTTCTTTTGTTGTCCTTAAATAAAAAAAGTCTTGTTTTAGGGCCTCTAATGTCCAAAAAAAGATCTAAAATCAAGCTTAAAATGGACCAATTTGTCGTGATGGGAGCCTAAAAAATTATTTTTGTCCTAAAATGAAGAAAATCTTGTTTAAGGCCCTCTAGTGTCCAAAAAAGATCTAAAATCAAGCCTAAAAGGGCCATATTTGTAGCAAAGGGAACCTAAAAAATTAATTTTTTGTCCTAAAATGAAGAAAATCCTGTATTATGGCTACTTGTGTCCAGAAAGATCTAAAATCAAGCTTAAAATGGACCAATTTGTCGTAAAGGGAACAAAAAAACTTTTTTGGGTAAATCTCTCGTATGTCCTTCTCCAGTAAGGTTATGAATCAGGTTTGAAAGTAGCTGATCCTTTATCCGATACTAAATTAGTTTTAGATGATGCCCAAGAACCGTTCTTCATCATCCATATATTTTTACCCGTCACTGTCTCATCCAGTGTTACCAACTGTGGATCACTTCTCACCAAATATATCAGTCAATAAGTTTGTTTCAGGAAAGAATGGTTGCTTGTGAATAACATGAACCTCCTGAATTAAAAGCGGGGAGCTACGACGAAAAAAAGGAGAGTATTCATAAAGACAGTGATTTGATATTTTAAGTAATATAAGTTTGTTTTGTTTTTGTTTGTTTGTTTGTTTGTTTATCAAATCACTGTCTTTATGAATACTCTCCTGTTTTCTTCGTAGCTTCCTGCTTTTAATTCAAGAGGTTCATGTTATTCACAAGCAACCATATAATCAAAATAATAAGGAGAACTACAAGAGGGACAATTAAAAAAACTTGAGTATCATACCATGATCCGCGAGGAACCTTACCTATTTTTTGGAGTCTTTGCTGATTGGATAAAATTCATCTAGAATTTACATGCAGAACATACTTGTGATGTAATTTCATAAACTTTTGTTTCGTTTTCCATTTTAAGAGAACAAAAAAAAAGTGGTTCAGGTTAAACGATGTTTACGTGATGAGAGACAAAGAACAAGTGACGAAATTAACGGCCAATTTCTTCGTTAGAAATTTAAATTCCATCATTCCATCGACCTGAAGGCATCCAGTCTAATCGTCGTTTTCGTTTAACGGTCAAGTTGGAGCCCCCTCCACCGAAGAATATAAGTGGGTTTACAAAAAGGCGGTTAGTTGTTAAAAAGGTAGGTTTATAGGACGAAACATAAAAGAACAGTCCCATTTAGAACAAAAAGTAGCTGTTATTTGGATCACAAGGATCAGCTCTTAAATCACCTATAACCTTAAAATTACCTTTGGAGAAGGACATACGAGAGAATTACCCTTTTTTGTTCTTCTTCTTCTTCTTTTGTCCTAAATAAAAAAAGTCTTGTGTTTTAGGGCCTCTAATGTCCAAAAAAAGATCTAAAATCAAGCTTAAAATGGACCAATTTGTCGTAAAGGGAACAAAAAAACTTTTTTGTTCTTCTTCTTCTTCTTCTTTTGTCCTAAAATAAAAAAAGTCTTGTTTTAGGGCCTCTAATGTCCAAAAAAAGATCTAAAATCAAGCTTAAAATGGACCAATTTGTCGTAACGGGAGCCTAAAAAATTATTTTTGTCCTAAAATGAAGAAAATCTTGTTTAAGGCTCTCTAGTGTCCAAAAAAAAAATCTAAAATCAAGCCTAAAAGGGCCATATTTGTAGCAAAGGGAACCTAAAAAACTAATTTTTTGTCCTAAAATGAAGAAAATCCTGTATTAGGGCTACTAGTGTCCAGAAAGATCTAAAATCAAGCTTAAAATGGACCAATTTGTCGTAACGGGAACCTAAAAAATTTTTTTCTTCTTCTTCTTCTTCTTCTTCTTCTTCTTCTTCTTCTTTTGTTTTGTTGTTGTCCTAAAATAAAAAAAGTCTTGTTTTAGGGCCTCTAATGTCCAAAAAAAGATCTAAAATCAAGCTTAAAATGGACCAATTTGTCGTAACGGGAGCCTAAAAAATTATTTTTGTCCTAAAATGAAGAAAATCTTGTTTAAGGCCCTCTAGTGTCCAAAAAAGATCTAAAATCAAGCCTAAAAGAGCCGTATTTGTAGCAAAGGGAACCTAAAAAACTAATTTTTTGTCCTAAAATGAAGAAAATCCTATATTATGGCTACTTGTGTCCAGAAAGATCTAAAATCAAGCTTAAAATGGACCAATTTGTCGTAAAGGGAACAAAAAAACTTTTTTTCTTCTTCTTCTTCTTCTTCTTCTTCTTCTTTTTTTTTGTCCTAAAATAAAAAAAAGTCTTGTTTTAGGGCCTCTAATGTCCAAAAAAAGATCTAAAATCAAGCTTAAAATGGACCAATTTGTCGTAACGGGAGCCTAAAAAATTATTTTTGTCCTAAAATGAAGAAAATCTTGTTTAAGGCCCTCTAGTGTCCAAAAAAGATCTAAAATCAAGCCTAAAAGAGCCGTATTTGTAGCAAAGGGAACCTAAAAAATTCCTTTTTTGTCCTAAAATGAAGAAAATCTTGTTTTAGGGCCACTAGTGTCCAAGAAAGATCTAAAATCAACCCTAAACGGGCCGTTTTGTCATAAAGGGAACCTAATAAATTATTTTTTTCCTAAAACGAAAAAAGTCTTTTTTTAGGGCCTCTAGTACTCTAAAAAATTAAAAAATTAATTTAAAAATACATTTTTTTAAATTTATTTTTCTTTTTTTTTTAATAGTTTTAATTTTTTTTAAATTTTTTTTTTTAATTTTTTCTTAATTTTTTTTTTTAATTTTTTTTTTCCTTTGTACAAAATTGTACCTTTGGTAAATTAGTGTTTGTGGAGAGATCTGTAGAGCATCAACTTTTTGAGAAAGTTCGATTTATGGGGTCCCTCCATCGCACATTTTGCTCCTTAATTTAATGATGTTTTAGATTTCCAAGATTCTAGTTTTTCATGGTCGGAAATCAATAAAGTCCTCGATGAAGATTGGAATGTCGAGAGGTATGAAGAGCGAAGAGGGATTCCTCTAATTGACGAAATTTTGATCGTAAAGTCACTTCGAGGTCAATACCAAAGGGCGAGAGTCGTCGAAATCATCAGCGTCACCCATGTCGAAGTAATTTTACAATTCTTAATCGCTAATTAATTTTTGTTTTTTATTCTGGTTTTTTATATCGACCATGGATATAGCGAAACCGTTTTAATTTCGGATTTGAAAAATTTGCCGATCGAATATATTAAAGTTCCTGCTCAGGTTTTTTTTTTTTTTAATTTTGAGCGTGTTTTTGTACTATTTACTTTTTAGGCGGTGAAAGCGACTTTTGATTTTTGCGAGTCGGCATTTACGGAGATAAGATTTTTGGCGATTACGTTGGTGAAAGTTTTGTCATGGTGGGTTTTCTGAGTCAGTAATAATTTATTCTTTATAATAATTTATTATTTTTTTTATTTTTTAGGCTGAAGGTTGGCAACGAACTGGAGTTAACTCTTCAAATTTTTGTCTAATTTCGTCTTTTTTTTTTGAAAATTTTTGGACTTTTTAAATTTTTCGTTTTTATTTGAGACAAATTTTGAATTCGTGGAAACGTGCATTTTTGAACTTGGAAAGTCTTCGTTTTAAGAGATGATTGTGACATATTTTGAATTAAAAAAAAAATTCTTGATTTTTGTGTTCTTTTATGGTGAATTGTTGAGGTTCCATGATGGATTTTGGCTCATTTTTAATACGTAATATTATGAAATTTTATTATCAAAAACTGTCTGAAAAGTGTCTTTTCTTGTCAAAAAAGGTCAAAAATTGTCAGAATAGTCACTTTTCTTGTCCAAAAGGGTTAAAATCTGGCTGAATGGGGTCAAAATCTGGTTGAGAAGGGTCTTTATTTGTCAAAAAGGGTCAGAAACTGGCTGAAAAGGGTCTAAATCCGGTTAAAAAGGGTGTTTACCTGTCAGAAAGGGTCAGAACATGGCTGAAAAGGGTCCAAATCTGGCTGAAAAGGGGCTATTCTTATCAAGCAAGGTTCAAATCAGAACAAAAAGGGTGTTTTGCTTATCAAAAATTGTCAGAATAATAACTTTTTTTGGCCAAGAGGGTCAAAATCTATTTGAAAAGTGTCTTTCTTTGTTCAAAAGGGTCGAAATCTGGCTTCTAAGGTTCTTTCCCTGTTTAAAAAGGGTCAGAACCTGGCTGAAAAAGGTCAAAATCGGGCTGAAAAGGGTCTTTCCCTGTCAAAAAGGGTCAGAACCTGGCTGAAAAGGGTCTTTCCTTGTCGAAAAAGGTTCAAAATCTGGCTGTAAAGGGTCTCTTCTTGTTAAAATCTGGCTAAAAAGGGTCAAAATCTGGCTGGAAAGTGTCTTTCCTTGTCAAAAATGGTCAAAATCTGGCTGAAGAGGGTCTTTTTTTGTCGAAAAAGGTTCAAAATCTGGCTGTAAAGGGTCTCTTGTTAAAATCTGGCTAAAAAGGGTCAAAATCTGGCTGGAAAGTGTCTTTCCTTGTCAAAAATGGTCAAAAACGGCTCTTTCCCTGTCATAAGGTTCAGAAACCTGGCTGAAAATGGATTTTCCTTATTAAAAAAGGGTCAAAATCTGGCTGAAAAGGGTCTTTCCCTGTCAAAAAGGGTTAAAATCTCGCTGAATAGGGTCTTTCCTTGTCGAAAAAGGTTCAAAATCAGGCTTAAAAGGGTCAGAACCTGGCCAAAAATGGTCTTTCCTTATCAAAAATGTCAAAATCTGGCTAAAAAGGGCCTATTAACTATATTATAGGGTCAAAATCAAGACTAAAAGGGTCTTTCTTATCGAAAAAACGAAATCTCTCCAAAACGGCTCTTTTATTGTCAAAAACATTGTCTATTGAGATTAGTCAGGTTATAAATATGACCATCTTTTGATAAACTATAACCACCAAGGAGGTTAAATTTGGTCCAAGATGTGTAATTTTTGATTCAACGTAAATTTGTGTCTGGAAAGATGGATGTCGAAATAAAGGTAAAAGAGGAGGATATCTACGAAAAGTGCGACTTGGATAGCTCTTCATATGGCGATGCTCTGGTAAAAACCGAAATTATTGTAAATCCCAACTTCAAAGTAAAAAAAGAAGAAACTTTTGATATTTCTTGTGATGTTCAATATGACTCCATCAACGTAATTGTCGGTAAACCCTGGGCTAATGGGGCATTCATACTTGGTTATGCAACCCGCAATACTTCAATGTATTGCGGGTCCCCTTATCACTAAACCTCGAGTAGCAGGATCGGATCAGTGATTTGAGAGAGGCAGCGTTCCGCACCGCCAAAATTCTTTTTTAAACGTTTATTAGCAATTAAATAACAACAAAATTTATATAAACGGTACTAATAACAATTACTACACCAATAAAAACATATTTAGGTTAACTTAAAACCAAACAAAATAAATTCAAACCAAATAAAATCAAACGTATACTGGGTGCTGAAGAAAAATGAAGAAAAAAAAGTTTTTCCGATTTTCCTCAAATTTTCAGGAAAATTAGAAGAATATTTGACTAGATATTCCTGAAAATTTCAGCTTCCTAGGACCACCCTAACATGAGTTTTCCAGTTTTCCCTCTTGCCCCATCAGCCCAGGACTACCCGGGGCAGAAAAAAAAAGTTTTTCCGATTTTCCTCAAATTTTCAGGAAAATTAGAAGAATATTTGACTAGATATTCCTGAAAATTTCAGCTTCCTAGGACCACCCTAACATGAGTTTTCCAGTTTTCCCTCTTGCCCCATCAGCCCAGGACTACCCGGGGCAGGAAAAAAAAGTTTTTCCGATTTTCCTCAAATTTTCAGGAAAATTAGAAGAATATATATTATTAGAAAATCGGAAAAACTTTTTTTTCTTCCTTTTTCTTTAGCACCCAGTATACGTTTGATTTTATTTGGTTTGAATTTATTTTGTTTGGTTTTAAGTTAACCTAAATATGTTTTTATTGGTGTAGTAATTGTTATTAGTACCGTTTATATAAATTTTGTTGTTATTTAATTGCTAATAAACGTTTAAAAAAGAATTTGGGCGGTGCGGAACGCTGCCTCTCTCAAATCACTGATCCGATCCTGCTACTCGTGGTTTAGTGATAAGGGGACCCGCAATACATTGAAGTATTGCGGGTTGCATAACCAAGTATGAATGCCCCATTAGCCCAGGGTTTCGATAGCATGGATGGCTCTGCGGAAGCTTGCGATGATGTCATCGACGAATCAGCAGAATTATCGCAGAAAAAGAAAAATCATATTTGCACAATCTGCAATTTCAAGACATCTTATAAACAGCGTCTACAGGATCACATGAATACCCATACAGGAGAAAGGCCATTTTCTTGCAATTTATGCGACTATAGTTGTAAAGCCTCCTCTACCTTATCCAAGCATAAAAAATGTCTATAATTGCCATATATGTGAGGATACTTTTTTCCGCATAAACGATTTACGCCGCCATATAAGGACTCATGAAAAACTCAAATGTACCGTTTGTAGTTTCACTTCTGGTAGTCGGACGAGCTTAAAGTTCCATAGGAGACTTCATGAGAAAGAGTTTAAATGTAATTTGTGCGATTTTGAATCGATCGACGTGTCGCTTTATGAGAAGCATATGGAACTTCATGACGGAAACTCTTATTCTTGCGATGTGTGCGAAACATCGCCCGAGCCTCAAGCTCCACATATCCATCCATACGGGCGAAAAGCAATTTTCATGCGAACTTTGTAATTTTAGTACGAATCAAAGATCTACGATGATGAACCATAAGAAAAACCATCCGCCCCCTTTGGAGAGGCTATCGTGCGAACTATGTGACTATTCGACCGCTAGTGCTTATGCGTTTAAGAAACATTTAGAAAACCATTGATGTTCTTTATTATGTATTGCCCTGTGGATCCCCCTTCCCTAAATGTACCCTTGAAGTGATAAATTGCTTTAAAAATATGTCTTTTAATAAATTATTTATTTTTAAAACTGACTCATTTTATTATAGTGTTTTCTCTAAACCGTATATGGTGAAACTGACTTGGTCTTTGTCATGCCGTCAGACGCGGGATTTGGTTAAAAGGGGATGGTGAGGGGAGGTGATAGGGGATGGTGGGGGGACGTAGGGGGCGGGAGGGTCCTGGAGGGTAGGGGAGGTGATAGGAGAGGGGGTGATTGGGGATGGTGAGGGGTGGGTAGGGGAGGTGATGGGGGATGGTGAGGGCCGAGGGAAGGTGATAGGAGAGTGGGGTAGAGGGAGTGATTGGGATGGTAGGGGGCGGGAGGGGTCATGGAGGTGATGGGAGATGGAGCGATTGGGGATGGTGGGGGGAGCGTAAGGGACGTGAGGGTAGGGGAGGTGATAGGAGAGGGAGTGATTGGGGATGGTGGGGGAGCGTAAGGGACGCGAGGGTAGGGGAGGTGATAGGAGAGGGAGTGAGTTTGGATGGTGAGGGTAGGGGAGGTGATAGGAGAGGGAGTGATTGGGGATGGTGGGGGGAGCGTAAGGGACGTGAGGGTAGGGGAGGTGATAGGAGAGGGAGTGATTGGGGATGTGGGGGAGCGTAAGGGACGCGAGGGTAGGGGAGGTGATAGGAGAGGGAGTGATTTGGGATGGTGGGGGAGGGTAGGGTAGGTGATAGGAGAGGGAGTGATTGGGGATGGTGGGGGGAGCGTAAGGGACGTGAGGGTAGGGGAGGTGATAGGAGAGGGAGTGATTGGGGATTGTGGGGGAGCGTAAGGGACGCGAGGGTAGGGGAGGTGATAGGAGAGGGAGTGATTTGGGATGGTGGGGGAGGGTAGGGTAGGTGATAGGAGAGGGAGTGATTGGGGATGGTGGGGGGAGCGTAAGGGACGCGAGGGTAGGGGAGGTGATAGGAGAGGGAGTGATTGGGGATGGTGGGGAGAGGGTAGGGGAGGTGATAGGAGAGGGAGTGATTGGGGATGGTGGGGGAGGGTAGGGGAGGTGATAGGAGAGGGAGTGATTGGGAAGGGGGAGGATGGAGGAGGTGATAGGAGAGTGTTGGGAGGGGAAGTGATATGGTGTGGTGAGGTGTGGGTCCCAGAGGGTCGGGGAGGTGATAGGAGTGATGGGAGTGATGAGTAGCCCTGAAGGGTAGGGGAGGTGATAAGAGAGGGGAGGGGGTGGTGATAGGAGAGTGTTGAGTGAGGGGAGGGGATGGTGGGGTGGGGAGAGTCAGGAGGGTAGAGGAGGCGATAGGAGAGTGATGGGAGGGGAAGTGATAGGGTATGGTGAGGGGAGGTGATTGGAGAGGGGAGGTGATGGTGAGGGGAGGTTAGGTCACGGGGAGGGAGGTGATAGGCAAGTGATGGGTGGGGAGATGATAGGCAAGTGATGGGTGGGGAAGTGATAGGGAATGGTGAGGGGTAGTCCCGGAGGGTCGGGGAGGTGATAGGAGAGTGCTGGGAGGGGAAGTGATAGGGTATGGTGAGGGGAGGTGATAGGAGTGGGTAGGGGAGGTTAGGTCACAATGAGGTGATAGTAGAGTGCTTGGAGGGGAAGTGATAGGGTGTGGTGAGGGGTGGGTCCCAGAGGGTCGGGGAGGTGATAGGAGATGGTAGGGGAGGGGGAGGTGACAGGAGAGTGATGGGAGGGGATGGTGAGGGCTGGGTCCCGGATGGTTGGGGAGGTGATAGGAGAGTGTCCCTACCCTCTTCTGCATGTGCATCACTATGGCAACATGAATTTCAAAGTTTATAATTTGAATCAACTAGAATTAAGGCAAAATATAACAATTTTATGAAAAATACTTCAACTATTTATTGCAAAATTGAAAAAAATAGATAAATAAGACAAACAATTTAGGTATTTAAGATGAGCAAGTTTTCAATTTTGGTTTCATTTTTGGTTCGAGTGTCCTTTTTAGTTCTCCAGCTTCTTTTGAGTCTTCATTTCAGCTGTCGAGTGTCCTCTCGAGTTCCTCGTCGTCTGGATCCTCAATCTCGATGGGGATTTCTTCCATTTCCCATGGTTCGTCGTCCGATTTCACATAAGAAGTGACGTAGAGTATTAGTTTTTTGCTGATACTCATTTTTTCGACATTTAGAATCTTTTTGGAGTTGACATCTCTTCCGACGACACCTGAAAGTTTTATCGCATTCTTGCTGATCGATTCGAGTCGCCCGGTGTATGTTTCATGAGTCGATAACATAACAACAATTTCATCACCGATCGCATCATGCAGAACATCAAAACGTTTAGTGTCGCTCATTTTCTCTTCTTTTTCAATTATTTAATCTTCTGTACCAAAATCAACAACAAACTGAGTAGGGAAGGTAGCTCTTTTATGCACTTCTTATTTTATTTGAATCATATGGTTATTAATAATTTTCCCATGTGGTTTTTATAGCAGAATAAGGGGATAAAATTCCTCATATTTAACTTTGATCAATGATGGGGAATATTAGAATCCACACCGTTTAATAGTTGATATAGATAAAGCGCTAATTTTAGGCTTTTCTGCAATATCTTTGATGTAATACAATGAAGGCTCAATGCCATGAAAATTTCAAGTCGATTGGTCCACAGGCCAATTTTGACCAGATTTATGTAAGCCCCCCCCCTCACCCTGTTTTGAGGGGGGGGGACTACAATCTATGGTATACCAAACCTGGAGGACTCGACGGTATTGATGGTTTAGCCTACAATAAAGATGTGGGGAAGGGGCCCACCATTGCTATAAATTCACAGGTTAAAACGTGAATTCTCTCATTAACTGGCCTGCGAATTCACACTTTAACTGCACTGTAAATTCACAATTTAAATGGACTGTGAATTCACACTTAAACTGGTCTGTGAATTCACAATTTAAGTGGAACGGGAATTCTCAATTTAACTGACCAGTGAATTCACACTTTAAGGGGCCGTGAAAACAGTTATTCAATGATAGCTCATAGAAAAATGATCCGATCTGGACCGGACTTTTTTTAAAATGAAGCTTATTTATTTCTCCGCGCATTCCACTAAACTTATTGTAATAAAAATAAATATTTGTAGTAAAAAAAAAAAAAATGTTTAAATTTTTTTTAAAACTTTTTAAAGAAT
Source organism: Orius laevigatus (assembly GCA_018703685.1). Classification (NCBI taxonomy): domain Eukaryota; kingdom Metazoa; phylum Arthropoda; class Insecta; order Hemiptera; family Anthocoridae; genus Orius; species Orius laevigatus. Next base: position 110,193 of record JAGWEN010000279.1, read on the forward strand.
TGTTTAGTGAAATGCGCTCCAAATAACAAAGAACATAAGTATGAAAATTTTGAATCAATTCCGATGACTCAATCTTTAGTTATCATTGAAATACTATCTCAACAAATTTTGAATCACGCGGGTTTTTCAACGAATCAAAGACAAGTGGGCGGAGAGAACCGGCTCCTCCTGCCAATTGAAGGGGAGGGATAAGTTTTAAAACCCTCGTGTTATGCGGGTCGCCCCGCCCTCGTGACAGGCGCTGGATGGGCCCTTAACTGGCCTGTGAATTCATAATTTAACTGGATTGCGGATTCACACTTTAACTGGCCTGTGAATTCATAATTTAACTAGATTCGGAATTCACAATTTAACTGGATTGTGAATTGACACTTTAACCTGGAATTCGCAATTTAACTGGAGTGTGAATTCATAATTTAACTGGAAAGCGAATTCACAATTTAACTGGACTGGGAATTCATAATTTAACTGGATTGCGAATTCACACTTTAACTGGCCTGTGAATTCATAATTTAACTGGACTGTGAATTGACCCTTTAACCTGGAATTCGCAATTTAACTGGACTGTGAATTGACCCTTTAACCTGGAATTCGCAATTTAACTGGAAAGCAAATTCACAATTTAATTGGACTGTGAATTGACACTTTAACCTGGAATTCGCAATTTAACTGGCCTGTGAATTCATAATTTAACTGGAAAGCGAATTCACAATTTAACTGGACTGGGAATTCATAATTTAACTGGATTGCGAATTCACACTTTAACTGACCTGTTAATTCATAATTTAACTGGAAAGCGAATTCACAATTTAACTGGCCTGTGAATTCATAATTTAACTAGATTCGGAATTCACAATATAACTGGATTGTGAATTGACACTTTAACCTGGAATTCGCAATTTAACTGGCCTGTGAATTCATAATTTAACTGGAAAGCGAATTCACAATTTAACTGGACTGGGAATTCATAATTTAACTGGATTGCGAATTCACACTTTAACTGACCTGTTAATTCATAATTTAACTGGAAAGCGAATCACAATTTAACTGGCCTGTGAATTCATATTTAACTAGATTCGGAATTCACAATATAACTGGATTGTGAATTGACACTTTAACCTGGAATTCGCAATTTAACTGGCCTGTGAATTCATAATTTAACTGGAAAGCGAATTCACAATTTAACTGGACTGGGAATTCATAATTTAACTGGATTGCGAATTCACACTTTAACTGACCTGTTAATTCATAATTTAACTGGAAAGCGAATTCACAATTTAACTGGCCTGTGAATTCATAATTTAACTAGATTCGGAATTCACAATATAACTGGATTGTGAATTGACACTTTAACCTGGAATTCGCAATTTAACTGGCCTGTGAATTCATAATTTAACTGGAAAGCGAATTCACAATTTAATTGGACTGTGAATTGACACTTTAACCTGGAATTCGCAATTTAACTGGCCTGTGAATTCATAATTTAACTGGAAAGCAAATTCACAATTTAATTGGACTGTGAATTGACACTTTAACCTGGAATTCGCAATTTAACTGGCCTGTGAATTCATAATTTAACTGGAAAGCGAATTCACAATTTAACTGGACTGGGAATTCATAATTTAACTGGATTGCGAATTCACACTTTAACTGACCTGTTAATTCATAATTTAACTGGAAAGCGAATTCACAATTTAACTGGCCTGTGAATTCATAATTTAACTAGATTCGGAATTCACAATATAACTGGATTGTGAATTGACACTTTAACCTGGAATTCGCAATTTAACTGGAGTGTGAATTCATAATTTAACTGGAAAGCGAATTCACAACTAACTGGACTGGGAATTCATAATTTAACTTTATTGCGAATTCACACTTTAACTGACCTGTGAATTCATAATTTAACTGGAAAGCGAATTCACAATTTAACTGGCCTGTGAATTCATAATTTAACTAGATTCGGAATTCACAATTTAACTGGATTGTGAATTGACACTTTAACCTGGAATTCGCCAATTTAACTGGCCTGTGAATTCATAATTAACTGGAAAGCGAATTCACAATTTAACTGGACTGGGAATTCATAATTTAACTGGATTGCGAATTCACACTTTAACTGAACTGTTAATTCATAATTTAACTGGAAAGCGAATTCACAATTTAAACTGGCCTGTGAATTCATAATTTAACTAGATTCGGAATTCACAATATAACTGGATTGTGAATTGACACTTTAACCTGGAATTCGCAATTTAACTGGAGTGTGAATTCATAATTTAACTGGAAAGCGAATTCACAACTAACTGGACTGGGAATTCATAATTTAACTTTATTGCGAATTCACACTTTAACTGACCTGTGAATTCATAATTTAACTGGAAAGCGAATTCACAATTTAACTGGCCTGTGAATTCATAATTTAACTAGATTCGGAATTCACAATTTAACTGGATTGTGAATTGACACTTTAACCTGGAATTCGCAATTTAACTGGCCTGTGAATTCATAATTTAACTGGAAAGCGAATTCACAATTTAACTGAACTGGGAATTCATAATTTAACTGGATTGCGAATTCACACTTTAACTGGCCTGTGAATTCATAATTTAACTGGACTGTGAATTGACACTTTAACCTGGAATTCACAATTTAACTGGAAAGCGAATTCACAATTTAATTGGACTGTGAATTCACACTTTAACTGGATTGGGAATTCACAATTTAACTGGCCTGCGATTTCATAATTTAACTGGCCTGTAAATTCACAATTTAACTGGACTGTAAATTTACACTTTAATTGGTCTGTAAATTCATAATTTAAATGGCGTGTGAATTCACAGTTTAACTGGCCTGTGAATTCATAATTTTATATATATTTTTATTGTAAAAATACAAAGAATGTTATAATTGAATTCATAATTTAACTGGACTGTAAATTCACACTTTAATTGGTCTGTAAATTCACAGTTTAACTGGACTGTGAATTCACACCTTAGGTGACATAAAGTGTGAATTGACGCCTTAACCTGTGAATTTGTTCAGATGTACTAATAAAGATGTTAATAATTTTAAATTCACACTTTTCATTGCGAATTTTTTTTTAAATTCGCAGGAAAATTAGTAAATAAAATTAAATTCATGTATGAATATGAATGAATTCGTATCATTATGTACGAATACGAATTCATTTGTATCTCATTATGTATCTCTAAAAAAGTGAAGTATGAATAATTCGTATTCGTATTTGTAAATATTGCCCAACTCCGGATGAGAAACGCAGAGTTAATAAAGCTAATTAAGTTATTTGAACATATTTTAATTACTAATTAGAAAGAATATTTTAAATTTTGTTGGAAAAAGCTTATAAATGTTGGTACGAAAGGATGATTAGCTTGGAGAATAGAGTTGTTCGGATTAAGAGACACTTGACGTCTTGGTTTCCGTTGAAAAGTTCTTAAGGGGAGTCGGAAGAAGGTCGCGCATGTGATTTCGTCGGTGGAAGTATTTAAAGAGGAGGGAGACTGCGCTTTCACTTTGGCCGAAGGAGTCGCCGTCGCCGGGGAAGGAGCCGAGCGTTCTCCACCTATCGATCAATCAGATGGAACGTTGGCTCAACGAGAGACGACTTTGGCTTTTCGGCAATAACCTACCTTTACTACCTCGCAGGTATATCTCCCGACAAACGCACCATCTCACGCATTTCTTAGCAACCACCGCCTTCACCAATCATCTTCTATGTCATCAATTCAAACACACACGCTAGTTAAAAACACGATTTTATATTGAATCATTTTATATCTAGAATATGTCATCACTCATCAAATATTATTATTATTATTATTTTACTCGATGATTTATTTGGAGCCGAAAATTCTGTACCTTATTAATCCTGAAAGAAGTTGAAGAAAGAAAAAAAAAGATCACTTCTTCAGAAAAATTTTATTTTTATTATTATATGCATGGTAAAAAATCACTTTTGGGAGAAAGGAGGCAGAATTATATTTGAATTGCTGAGATGCTTTGTATAGCACATACTACAAAGGTCTGGTCTAATAGTTATGGAGGAGGAAGCCCTAAAACTAGAACTTTCTCAAAAAGTGGGCACTCTACAGACATCTCCATTGGCGGGGCGGAACGCCACCTAGTTCCTAAAATTTTGGGATTTTTTTTTAAAGTCAAAAACTGTCTAAAAAGGGCCTTTCCCTGTCAAAAAGGGTCAAAATCTGGATTTGGAGGGTCTCTATTAGTCTAAAAAGGGCCTAAATTTGGCTAAAAAGAGTAACTTAAGTAAATAAACGTAACTGAACGTATCTAAACGTAAATAAAGTAACTAAAGTACCTAAAGTAACCCAAGTAACCTAAAGTGAACAAATTGACCAAATTGACTAAAGTGACCAAAGTAACCAAAGTAACTAACCGTAACTAAACGTAGCAAAACGTAGATAAACGTAAATAAAGTAACTAAAGTACCCTAAGTAACTAAAGTACCGAAAGTAATCAAAGTACCTAAAGTAAACCAAGTAACTAAAGTGACCAAATTGACCAAAGTACCTAAAGTAACCGAAGTAACTAAAGTGACCAAAGTACCTAAAGTAACCCAAGTAACCGAAGTAACTAAAGTGACCAAATTGACTAAAGTGACCAAAGTAACCAAAGTACCTAACCGTAACTAAACGTAGCAAAACGTAAATAAAGTAACTAAAGTACCGAAAGTAACCAAAGTAAACCAAGTAACTAAAGTGAACAAATTGACCAAAGTACCTAAAGTAACCGAAGTAACTAAAGTGACCAAAGTACCTAAAGTAACCCAAGTAACCGAAGTAACTAAAGTGACCAAATTGACTAAAGTGACCAAAGTAACCAAAGTAACTAACCGTAACTAAACGTAGCAAAACGTAGATAAACGTAAATAAAGTAACTAAAGTACCCTAAGTAACTAAAGTACCGAAAGTAACCAAAGTACCTAAAGTAAACCAAGTAACTAAAGTGACCAAATTGACCAAAGTACCTAAAGTAACCCAAGTAACCGAAGTAACTAAAGTGACCAAATTGACTAAAGTGACCAAAGTAACTAACCGCAACTAAACGTAGCAAAACGTATATAAACGTAAATAAAGTAACTAAAGTACCCTAAGTAACTAAAGTACCGAAAGTAACCAAAGTACCTAAAGTAAACCAAGTAACTAAAGTGACCAAATTGACCAAAGTACCTAAAGTAATCCAAGTAACCAAAGTACCTAAAGTAACCAAAGTAAATAAAGTTACCAAATTGACCAAAGTAACTAAAGTGACCAAAGTAACTAACCGTAACTAAACGTATATAAACGTAAATAAAGTAACTAAAGTACCCAAAGTAACTAAAGTACCGAAAATAACCAAAGTACCTCAAGTAACAAAATTACCAAAGTAAACAAAGTAACCAAAGTACCTAAAGTAACCAAAGTACCTAAAGTAACCAAAGTACCCAAAGTAAGCGAAGTACCTACAGTAACCGAAGTAACCAAAGTACCTAAAGTAACCAAAGTACCTAAAGTAACCCAAGTACCTAAAGTAACCAAAAATACCTAAAGTAACCAAAGTAAACAAAATGACCAAAGTGACCAAAATAACCAAAGTGACCAAAGTAACCAAATTAACCAAAATAACCAAAGTAACTAAACGTAACTAAACGTAAATAAAGTAACTAAAGTACCCAAAGTAACTAAAGTAACCAAAGTAACCCAAGTAACCCAAGTAACCAAAGTAACCCAAGTAACCAAAGTAACTAAAGTAACTAATAGTAACTGTCTAAAGTAACTTTTCTTGTCAAAAAGGGTCAAAATCTGGCCAAAAATAATCTTTTCTCGTCTAAAAAGGGTCAAAATCAGGCTGGACAATGTCTTTTCTAATTAAACAAGGATCAAAATCGTGCTTCAAAGTGTCTTTTCTGTTCAAAAAGGTTCAAAATCAGTCCTAAAAGCGTCCTTTCTTTTCAAAAAGGGTCAAACTCTGCCTGAAAAGGGTCTTTTCTTGTCAAAAAGGGTCAAAAACCGCCGATTTAGTGGGCATCTTTCTCCACAAAGACTCATACAGCACTGAGAAACTTCAAATTTTTCATATAGCTTTCATCCCCCATCTTTTCTACTAGAAAACGTTTCGCTCAAAATTTCAATCGAAAAGCAAAAGCGAGGGGAAAAAACTTTTCGGTTTATTTACAGCGAAACGTGGAGACTGACCAGTGGCCAAAGGACACGAAAGGTCTATCGATTGTATTCTAGCTGTTGCCCCGGGTGAATATCTTTTATCACCACTCTCTCTCTCTTTCTCTGTTATGATCACTCTAAGTTTTCCAAGCAGACAAAGATATGAACAGGTATCCTTCTTAGCCTATAATGAGTAAACCTAAAATTTCGCCCTCAGCATTCCTCGTTTTTTATTGTTTTGACGACGAATACCACTCGAAAATCGATCTCACCTTGACCATAACATTTAGTTTTAATGCTTTGCACTCTTCGCCCCCCTCCACGAATCGTTCGAATGACCTTTTTCTCGGTCAGTTTAAGTGTAACTTCGCTATCTTACGGCTGGTGAATGATTTCATTAAAAAATTATGTGCGTATGACTATGAACGGCATAAAAGATCGATGTTGCACTAATTAACAAAGCACGCTGTGACGTTTAGGTAGTTTATAGGTATATTTTCGAATTTACCAATTTAAAGTCATACTTATGATTGTTTTGTGGAGAAGGTAAGGGTTTAAACTATTTTTTATTTTGAGTCATTTTTTTAACCTATTTTGTGTGTGTGGATTTTTGGTGCAATGGGGTAAAAATTCCCCCTAATTTTGAACTAAATTTTTAGTTATTATCACTATCTTATCACAAATTGGGCTACTTTTGTGGGCTTAATCTGGTAATCCTAAAATCCCGCAAAGTTGGGCTTGGAATGGTTGACAGTTTGGGCGATTTATCACAAATTGGGCTACTATTGTGGGCCTAATCTGGTAATCCTGAAATCAAGCAAAGTTGGCCATTTCCGGCACTTTATCACAAAATGGGCTACTTTTGTGGCCCTAATCTGGTAATTCTGAAATCCCGCAAAGTTGGGCTTCGAATTGTTGACAGTTTGGGCGATTGATCACAAATTGGGCTACGTTTGCGGGCCTAATCTGGTAATCAGTTGGGCTTTGAATTGTTGACAGTTTTGGGAAAACGTTGCCAGTTTGGGCGATTTATCACAAATTGGGCTACTTTTTAAAGGCACAACCTGGCAACCTGTAATCTGACAAAATTGGGCCTTCACAGTGTTGCCAGTTTGGGCTATTCATGGCAAATTGGGCTACTTTTGTGGGCCTAATCTGGTAATCCTAAAATCCCGCAAAGTATATTTTCCTACTTTGGCCTCGCTAGAGCTAAAAATGACATTTTTGAACTTTTTTCGTTTTTCTGCAATATCTTTGGTTCTAATGCAGATTTTTACACGCAGCAAAAAAGGTTTTGCTGCTTTTACATTTATACAGTGGTAATTTCTTCTTTTTAGGTAGATTTCTTTCAGAAAATCTACCTATTGCAATGGGGGCAGTAGTCTCAGAATCAAAAATTTTTGTGACAGGTTTTCATTTCAGACCCCCTGGACCCCAAAACCACCCTCAACTCAAAAGTTTATATATATATATATATATATATATATATATATATATATATATATATATATATATATATGTATATATGTATATATGTATATATGTATATATATATATATTCGCACGATAACTTGAGTAATTTTTACTTGACGATCATGAAATTCGGTATTTAGGGCTTTTAAACTAATAGAATTTATGAGTTCGTTAACGGCTGAAATCGGACCAGCGGTTTTGGTAGTTTGCTTAGGGCCTAAACTGCGTATCTCCTAAACCGTTCATCCAATTGCTTTCAAACTTAAAAGTGATGTTATGGGGATGTCTAAGAAAGATTTAAAGTTGGTTTGGATCAGCTGGGTGTAATAGATTTGAATCTAGGTAAAAAAAGAAAATTTTTGAATTTTTACCGGGAAACAGATGATTTTTTTTTCTTCGAATTTTAGAAACTTCGAGATCTAACCATCTGAAAGAAATCTACCTCTTTAGTCCTGCTGCCGCGGGACTCATTTTTTTGCACTTAACATGTGTTGATGGGAGCGATTTGAAATTTTAAAATACGTGAAAAAAATGTAAATTTAGATTTTTATAAAGTAATGACAGTGTCTTACCAGATGACTTTTTTCGATTTTTTTTTTAAGTGGTAGAACACCCTCAAAACTAAAAAAAAAAAAAAAAGTCTTTTTTGCACTTTTTGGGTATTTTCGCTCATGGATATTTTTATCTCAAAACTAACTTCAGATTCGTGTTCCTCACCCCAAAAACATAGGAATATACTAGTTTTTTCAAATAAATGAGGAATTTTCATATCAGAAATTTTGAACAAAACTACGATTTTCACATGTTTTTTGGGGTAAGGAATACGAATTCGAAGATAGTTTCAAGACAAAAAATTTCCATGAGCGAAAATAACCTCGAAAAGTGCGAAAAATGACCATTTTCGAAGTAAAAATATTTTAAAATGCCACCTCTTTTATTGACCTTTTTCTTCACGTATTTTATAATTTCAAATCGCTCCCTTTAACACATTTTTAGTGCGAAAAATTTGAAAAAATTACCACATATTCTCACAAGTAAAAGCTGCAAAAAGTTTTTTGCTGCATGTAAAAATCTGCATTAGAACCGAAGATATTGCAGAAAAACCAAAAAGTTCAAAAATCTGATTTTTAGCTCTAGCGACCCCGAGGCCTGGAGGCGAATATTGTAGCACGCATAGCACTTTCACCAACTAATTCATTACAATCAAGTCCTTCAATTTCCAGCCCTTTTATATTTCAAAATCTTGATTTTATATTCTGAATTAGTAAAAATCGATAGAATTATTGGCTTATTATAAATTTGACAATCGGATTAGTTATGTGGTAACATGGAATAGACGGGATGAGTTATATTTTTGATAGTGTGCGTGACGTCATGTCCATAGCATCGGATTTCAATAGGAGCTCCCGATCGTCACGAAGTTTTTCATTCACCGATTCGGTTGCTTGGTTACTTTTTTTCCCCCACAACTCATTTTTCAAAATAAACCTTAAGTGCTGACAAAAAAAAAGAGGCTCTCAAATCCTCAACAACTATTCAAGGTTTCATCACAAGTTGACCTCACACGGAATTCGGTATTTATCATTTTTGTCATGTGATCGCAAAAGTCTTTATAGAATCAAAAATTTTCAACAAATTAAGTCGTTCTTTGAAAGTTTAACATGCACGCTAACAGACACTTTAAAGGTGTCGTCATTTCCTGGCTTCCATACCTCAACTTGCAATAACGCTTCCAAGTTAAAATATGGTTTTTTAAAATAATTATTCCGAAAATTAATTTTTGGCCCATCCTAGTCGATTCACTTTCCAGAATTACTTAATTTGACATTTAATTTCGTGCTTTTGACCCTTTGATGCTTTTTTACTATTAAAAAATCAGTCTGAAATCCCTTGTTTTTGTCGAAAAGGGTCAAAATCTGGCATAAAAGTGTCTTTTCTTGTCAAAAAGGGTCAAAATCTGGGTGAAAAGGGTCTTTTCTTGCCGAAAAGGGTCGAAATCAGGCATAAAAGTGTCTTTTCTTGTCAAAAAGGGTCAAAATATGGCTGAAAAGGGTCAAAATATTGCAAAAAAGGGTCTTTTATTGACAAAAAGGATCAAAATATGGCTGAAAAGGGTCTTTTCTTATCAAAAAGGGTCAAAGTATGGCTTAAGGGTCTTTTATTGTCAAAGCGGTTTAAAGTATGGCTTAAGGGCCTTTTCTTGTCAAAAAGGGTCAAAATATGGCTGAATCTGGTCTGAATGGGTCTGCCACCCCTTCTCAACCACTTTCAAATGGCTGACGATGATTTTTATGTCTTCTTATGTCAGATATGACCCAAAAATTAGTATTTAAAATTTTAACCATGACAAAATAGGTCCTCCGACGTCCAATTTTGGCACCCTTAAAATCGGCCGCCATCTTTAAAAGGTAACGATTTTTCATGGCATTCTATGACCTTAACTACTTACCAATATTTATTAAGGTTCAAGAACGTAAGTTGAAAGGTGAAAGAAAGAAAAAAAAAAAAAAAGGGAGGTTGGTCTCTGCTCCCCCCTCCACCCAGGTTTTCCAGCATGACAAAATTTATGGTCAATAACCATAGGAACTGACCCATCAGACGCCAAATTGAACTATTGAATTGTTAGAGGGCCTAAACCATCTGTTTTTTGAAATTCTCAAACTTTGATAAGGCGTATCTCGATAAGCAGTAAGGTTACGGGAAAATTTATTAAGTTATAAATTGTTGAAAATTGTATGCCCTACAATATTGAATAGAGTGTGTTTTGTCATAAAACGCTTAGTTTAGGACTTATAGGCAAAAAACCGAAAATCAGCTTGGTTTTTCGCCCCTCCTGAGGGTAGCATAGGTTTCTCGAGTTGGAAAAATTAAGAGAGTCATCCCACCATATCCCCGAACAAACTGTAAAAGTTTCAATAAGTCCCCAATTTCTTCCAGCAGACCCCCTTTTTTTTCGCTCTGGCGACTGGACTATTAGGGAATATAATATAAAATTGCATTAACCCAGTTATTCTATTACCCTATTATCCAATTACCCCACCAACCTTGGCCCCACCCATAATGGCATCCTTCTATTTCTTACTTTTTGGGGGGAGCACCATTCGACCTACAGACCATTCGACCTAATGTCGATTCATCCTAAAAAAAAAAGAAGATTTATAAAATTTACCATTCGCCCTACAGACCATTCAACCTAATGTCAATTCATCCTAAAAACTAATATTAAACATTACCATTCGTCCTAAAGACCATTCGACCTACAGTCGATTCAACATAAAAGCTATTTTATGCGAAACCATTCGCCCTACGGACCATTCAACCTACAGACAATTCAACCTAAAATGGCGTATTAAAAAAAAAAAATTATTATAAATGTCCATTCGTCCTACAGACCATTCGACCTACGGTCGATTCATCCTAAAAGTGATTCTTGTATTTTTATGCATTACCATTCGTCCTACAGACCATTCAACCTACAGTCAATTCATCCTAAAAACAAAAATAATCACGACAATTCGCCCTACAGACCATTCGCCCTACAGTCGATTCATCCTAAAAGCTATTTTTTAAGCGAAACCATTCGCCCTACGGACCATTCGTCCTACAGTCAATTCATCCTAAAATGGCGGAGGTATTGGCTACAGAAAACAAATCATTTTTAACGCTGCGTCGAAAAAAAAATTCCGCTAAAAACAATTTAACATAAAGAAAACAAAAATTTCAAACGAACTTTCAACTAATACATAAGTACGAAGGTTAAAATGATATAAATTACCTTACCATCCCCGGAGGCGGCAGGGAACCTACCACCTATGGTTCTAATGCTACCTGGGAGATGGAATAAAAGCCAGCCTCTATCTTAGGCTAAGGCGAGTGTAAAGAAGAGTGAATCCGCTCGAAGACCAACTTTCCGACCCCGGGGGCGGCAGGGAACCTACCACCTTCGGTTCTAATCCTACCTGGGAGATGGAATAAAAGCCAGCCTCTCTCTTAGGCTAAGGCGAGTGTAAATAAGAGTGAATCCGCTCGAAGAACAACAAACACAAGTTTTATTTCTCGATTTTATAAATCGCGGAGGGGCCCCCCGTTTTGAATTCGCGGAGTTGTTCCTTTAAACCACAAGTGTAAAGTGGAGCTAATTTAGATTATTGATGATTTTTAATGTAGGTAAATTAAATTATGAAATTCGCTAAAACAGATCAAACAGTATTACGCTGATAGTAAGTGATAAGTGATAACTGATAAGGAATGATAGCGATAATTTTCATAAAAATCTTGATTACTTTGAGAAAAATCCAAGAAACAATGACGATATTTACATAATAATACTGTTTCGTACTCAAATTTATAGTTTTGAGCTTTAAAAAAGTTCAAAAATTAAGTCGGTGCTAATCATAATAATAAAAGACCGCGAAAGCAGGGATTTCTGAAATGCAATTGCTTCTCAAGGATAAAAGGCAGCTTTCAACTACATATTTCCTTGTCTATTATAAATAGAGAAGACTGAATAAGAAGCTATTAATTGATTTATTTTCTCATTAGAACTTATTTGTCCTAATATCTTCGCTTTACGATGAAGATGGGGTAAGACCTTTGGTAAGACTTAGCATTTCTTGGGTGACCGTACATTCTCGATCGAACTTTTAGTGTAATATAACCGTAAATGATGGTCTTAAACCATAAAAGAAGTACTTTCATCATCATTTAGTCTGTAATAAGCAGATAAACACAAGATTAAACTCTCTTAAACTAACAAATTCATAAATTTAGGAAAAAACTTCAGTTGTTAGGTTCAGAAATCGAAACATTCGCGGGCTAAAATCGATCGACCACCCTGTATACGGTCAACTGTTTTTGGGAAAGTTAGATTCAAAAATGGCCGAATTTATTTTTTTTTTTTGACCAAGGTAGATAGCGTGGGAATGGGTATTATTTCAAATTTCGAACACTACCTATCCTTTGGATACGCACCATATTTGGTGAGGCTTCTGTCAAAAATGGCTAATTCTGGGTTTTAGACTATTCAAACCAAATTTCGGACATTTTTGAGTTGGTAAATTTAACAAAAAGGTATTGCCAGCAATTTTTCCGTAATGTTTGTTTCCGTTAATAAAGTTTCGGTAAATATTTCAAAGAAGGGAAGCTTCTTTTAAAATAAATTTGACGTTGTTAAAGGGGGGGGGGCAAAGGCTGATTCGTCTTTCCTTATTTACACTCGCCGTAGCATAAGAGAGATCATAGTATTATAGTAGGTAAGCAATCGGGGGGTTTAATTTAAATCTAATTTTTCGACGCAGCGTAAAAAAAAAAATTTGTTTTCTAGAATCTTTACGGTCGCCATTTTAGGTTGAATCGACAGTAGGTCGAATGGTTTTTAGGGCGAACGGTAATGTATAATATTCGTTTTTATGTTGAATCGACTGTAGGACGAATGGTCTGTAGGGCGAATGGTAATGTTTAATATTATTTTTTAGGATGAATTGACTGTAGGGCGAATGGTTTGTCGGACGAATGGTATTTTTTTAAATTTCTTTTTAAATCCGTCATTTTAGGTTGAATTGACATTAGGTTGAATGGTCTGTAGGTCGAATGGACAAGTTTAATAATAACTTGTAGGATGAATCGACAGTAGGTCGAATGGTTTTTAGGACGAACGGTAAAGTTTAATTTTCGTTTTTAGGTTGAATTGACTGTAGGACGAATGGTCTGTCGGGCGAATGGTAATGTTTAATATTCGTTTTTAGGATGAATTGCATGTAGGACGAATGGTCTGTAGGGCGAATTGTAGTGATTATTTTTGTTTTTAGGATGAATTGACTGTAGGGCGAATGGTCTGTAGGGCGAATGGTATACACCCGTTATACCGATCTTCACCAAATTTGAACAGAGTAGGGCCTTAGGAAGCAAATGAACATTTGTGTAACAAAAAAACCACTTTCTGAGAAGATTCCCATTTTGAACTACCAGGTTGGGATTCACAGTGTTGCCAGTTTGGGCTATTTATCGCAAATTGGGCTACTTTTTAAAGGCCCAATCTAGCAAAATGTAATCTGACAAAATTGGGCCTTCACAGTGTTGAAATTTTGGGTTATTCATCGCAAAATGGGTTACTTTTTAAAGGCCCAATCTGGCAATCCTAAAATCCCACAAAGTTGGGCTACCGAATTGTTGAAACTTTGGACGATCTATCGCAAATTGGGCTACTTTTTAAAGGCCCAATCTAGCAACCTCTAATCTGACAAAATTGGGTCTTTACAGTGTTGCCATTTTGGGCTATTCATCGAAAATTTGGCTGCTTTTTAAAGGCCCAATCTGGCAACCCTGTAATCGGTCAAAAGTGGGCGTTCACAGTGTTGCCAGTTTGGGCTATTCATCGCAAATTACTTAAAGGCCCAATCTGACAAACTGTAATCTGGCGAAATTGGGCCTTCACAGTGTTGCCATTTTGGGCTATTCATCGCAAATTATGTTACTTTTTAAAGGCCCAATCTAGCAACCTCTAAACTGACAAAATTGGGTCTTTACAGTGTTGCCATTTTGGGCTATTCATCGAAAATTGGGCTGCTTAGAGGACCATATTTTTACACTCTCCAGTATAGTTCATAAAGCGACCCGACTCCAAAATAGAAAAGTTTATACTGCATTTATAGATTTCAAGAAAGCTTTTGACACGGTCAATCACTCCCTGCTGCTCAATAAACTTTTTGCCATGGGAATTAGTGGTAAATTTATAAGGATACTGAGTTCTATCTACTCCAATGCAAAAATTTCGTTAAAGTCAAACTCTGGGGAGGAAATCGAGTTCAACCAATCGTGTGGAATTTTGCAGGGGGACACACTTTCGCCGATTTTGTTCGCCCTTTTCGTGGCAGACTTTGAAGAATTCCTTCGGAAGAAAGGGCTCCGAGGAATCGACGTTGATGCCCATCTGGATATTGTTTGTTTGTTTTTCGCCGATGACATGGTTCTTTTAGGCTATTCTCCCATCGACCTCCAATTAAAGCTAAATGCATTAAATGAATACTGCGTTGCCAATTTGTTAACAGTCAATCCTGATAAGTCGAAAGTGGTTGTGTTTAGAAGAGCAGGTCCCCTTCAAAAAGCACTAAATTTTTCTTTTGATGGCCAGAAGTTACAAATCGTTAATAAATTCGCATATTTAGGTGTTTTATTTTCGTCCTCAGGTTTGTTTCTCGAACATTCAAAGCAATCGGTCACGAAAGGTCTCGCAGCTTGCTCAGCTTTGCTCTCATCCCCGGCCATACTTCATTCAGCCGTCAAGGAAACATGGATTACCTTATTTAATTCTATAGTGGCTGCTACATCACTGTATGCAGAAGGGATTTGGGGTTTACAGCATGGGGAGGCTTTAGAAAGAATACAAGTGCACTTCTTTAAATCGGTGCTGCATCTCCCCAGGAACACTCCCAATCACTACGTGCGTAGGGAACTGGGTCTAGTGGAAATAAAGCTCCAGGTGCTGAAGAGGGCGTTAAACTGGTGGGAGAAGCTGCTGGAGATGGACAATGACAGGTTCCCGAGAAGACTTTTCGATTACGACTTATCAGCCGCCGAAAGAGAGGAAACCCGATACAGTTGGGCCAGGTCGCTCAAAGAACTTGTCCTAGGCTTAGGGTTTGGTCATCTTTGGGAACGACAAAATTCGATAAGAATACACCATGCTAAAGACAATATCTTGAGGAAGTTTAAACTTAAGCTCTGGAATGAGGACAATTCTAAAATCATGCTTTCATCATTTAACTCGCATTTTAAACTTATCTGCTCATCTTTCCCTCTTGAAACCAATTTAATTTTGAATACGACCGAACCTATTTTCATTAAAAGATTATTTTGTCAACTTCGGATGGGTGGTAAAAAATATTTCACGCTTAACTATAATAACTTAAAATATTCTTTCGACTCTTCTAAGCAATGCTTCTCATGCGATCTCAACGTTTCCGACTCATTTATTCATTTTTTCTCAGATTGCCCAGCCCTCCAAGAACTACGCCGACAACACTTCCAAGATCCTTTTATCTCCTTTTCATTCCTTCTTACCCTTTTTATAGATTTAAAGTTCAAGACTGAGGTTTGCAAATTCCTTCAATCGGCCTTGCAGATAAAAACCCGTTAATTTTTATTTTTAGTTCCAATTTTATTGTTTTGTATTATTATTATTATTTTTTTTTTATTGATTTATGTATTTGACGTGGTTTATGATTGTAATGCTCTGTATTGAGTTATACAAATAAATAAATAATAATAATAATAAAATTGGGCTGCTTTTTAAAGGCCCAATCTGGCAACCCTGTAATCGGTCAAAAGTGGGCGTTCACAGTGTTGCCAGTTTGGGCTATTCATCGCAAATTACTTAAAGGCCCAATCTGACAAACTGTAATCTGACAAAATTGGGCCTTCACAGTGTTGCCATTTTGGGCTATTCATCGCAAATTATGTTACTTTTTAAAGGCCCAATCTGGCAATTCTAAAATCCCACTTTGGGCTACCGATTTGTTGAAACTTTGGACGATCTATCGCAAATTGGGCTACTTTTTAAAGGCCCAATCTAGCAACCTCTAATCTGACAAAATTGGGTCTTTACAGTGTTGCCATTTTGGGCTATTCATAGAAAATTGGGCTGCTTTTTAAAGGGCCCAATCTGGCAACCCTGTAATCGGTCAAAATTGGGCATTCACAGTGTTGCCAGTTTGGGCTATTCATCGAAAATTGTGCTACTTTTTAAAGGGCCCAATCTGGCAACCCTGTAATCGGTCAAAATTGGGCATTCACAGTGTTTCCAGTTTGGGCTATTCATCGAAAATTGGGCTACTTTTTAAAGGGCCCAATCTGGCGACCCTGTAATCGGTCAAAAGTGGGCGTTCACAGTGTTGCCAGTTTGGGCTATTCATCGCAAATTACTTAAAGGCCCAATCTGACAAACTGTAATCTGACAAAATTGGGCATTCACAGTGTTGCCATTTTGGGCTATTCATCGCAAATTATGTTACTTTTTAAAGGCCCAATCTGGCAATCCTAAAATCCCACAAAGTTGGGCTACCGATTTGTTGAAACTTTGGACGATCTATCGCAAATTGGGCTGCTTTTTAAAGGCCCAATCTGGCAACCCTGTAATCGGTCAAAAGTGGGCGTTCACAGTGTTGCCAGTTTGGGCTATTCATCGCAAAATTGGGCTGCTTTAAAGGCCCAATCTGGCAACCTGTAATCTGTCAAAATTGGGCATTCACAGTGTTGCCAGTTTGGGCTATTCATCGCAAATTATGTTACTTTTTAAAGGGCCCAATCTGGCAATTCTAAAATCCCACTTTGGGCTACATTTTTTGAAACTTTGGACATCATCGCAAATTGACTTTTTAAAGGCCATTGCACCTCATCTGACAAAATTGGGTCTTTCCAGTGTTGCCATTTTGGGCTATTCATCGAAAATTGGGCTGCTTTTTAAAGGGCCCAATCTGGAGACCCTGTAATCGGTCAAAAGTGGGCGTTCACAGTGTTGCCAGTTTGGGCTATTCATCGCAAATTACTTAAAGGCCCAATCTGACAAACTGTAATCTGACAAAATTGGGCATTCACAGTGTTGCCAGACCAGATCTTTAAATAATCCTTTCGTGTATTTCCTTATAATTTATATACGTCAGGAAGCTTTCCATTCACCGCAAACCTTCTTTTGCTTCTATTGATTGAAAGCTGTACGGTTTTATTTTACGATCGCATGTCGTTACTTCGTTTATATTTAAACTTTTAACAATTATGTTGTTATTTCTAGAGTATCTCGGATTTTTTCCTTATAAAATAACACTTTTATGATTAAAGCAATGCACCAAGTACTTCATGTAGTAATTTTGATTTAAATTGAGCCCTCTTGGAGACTGTTTTAATGTATTTTTCGTGTGACTGAAGCAATTTTTTTCTTCCTTGAGGTCCAGGGCGTCTTCAAGATTGATGGAACGTTATGAAAAGCTGGGGAAACTCGGCGAGGGAAGCTACGGGGTCGTTTTCAAATGTCGGAACCGCGACACCGGCCAACTCGTTGCGATCAAGAAATTCGTCGAATCTGAAGACGACCCGCTCATTAGGAAGATAGCATTAAGAGAAATCCGATTGCTTAAGGTAAGCCATTGTGGGTGTTTGAACGAATTGTGGCACACTAAAGGTACTACTTATTGCCTCAATCCCCTGAGTTTAGAGAGTAAAGAGACAAAATCTGGCTGAAAAGGGTCTTTTCTTGTCAAAAAGCGTCAAAATCAGGCTGAAAATAGTCTTTTCTTATCGAGAAAGGTTCAAAATTAGTCTGAAAAGCCTCTTTCTTGTCAAAAAGGGTCAAAATCAGACTGAAAAGTGTCGAAAAAGGTTCAAAATCAGTCTGAAGAGTGTCTTTTCTAGTCAAAAAAGTCAATATCTGACTGAAAAGGGTCTTTAATTGTCAAAAAGGGTCAAACTCTGGCTGAAAAGGGTATTTTCTTGTCGAAAAAGAAGGAGAATCAGGCTAAAAAGTGTCTTTTCAAAAAGGGACCAAATCAGGCTTATAAATGTATTTATCCGGCAACCCTGTAATCCCACAAAGTTGGGCTATTGACGGTGTTACCAGTTTGGAGGATTTATAGCAAATTGGACTACCAAAAGGTAGACCCAAAAAATCAGGCTTAATCTGCCGAGCAAAGTTGGGCTTCGAATGGTTGACAGTTTGGGCGATTTATCGCAAATTGGGCTACTTTTTAAAAGCCCAATCTGGCAACCTGTAATCTGACAAAATTGGGCCTTCACAGTGTTGCCAGTTTGGGCTATTTATCGCAAATTGGGCTACTTTTTAAAGGCCCAATCTGGCAATCCTAAAATCCCACATAGTTGGGCTACGACATTGTTGAAACTTTTGACGATCTATCGCAAATTGGGCTACTTTTTAAAGGGCCCAATCTGGCAACCCTCTAATCTGTAAAAATTGGGCATTCACAGTGTTGCCAGTTTGTTCTATTTATGGCAAATTGGGCCACTTTTTAAAGGCCCAATCCGGCAACCTGTAATTTGACAAAATTGGGCCTTCACAGTGTTGCCATTTTGGGCAATTTATCGCAAATTGGGCTACTTTTTACGCTCAATCTGGCAACCCTGCAGTCCCACAAAGTTGGTCGTCGACAGTTTAGTTGATTTATCACAAATAGGTCTTATCTTATGTGGCAACCCTGACTTTTTATCATATTAGCTAGACCGCAGCTATTGAAAAATCGTTATAAATACGGAATAATGCGAAAATCCTTGCTGAAAAACCCTTTATTTCATCAATAGGCTAAGTCAATAACCCTCTTCGCACAAAAGTAATGAATAATGACCTTCCCTTTTAATATCCTCCTTTTGTCTTCTCTTTTTATACTTGAGGTGAGTAAAGCACAACGAACTCTCAACTTTCCTAAACCATTTATCGAGTTTTCCGCCCTTAAAAACGTCAAATCAGCGATTATCAAGGTGTCGCGTGTACCTCAAGTATGGTTTTCGTGTTTTTTTTTTTTTTTTTTTTTTTCTTTCTATTGTGGTAATTGGAAGTAAATGCTTCAGAAAAGGTCAACTATGATTTCGGGAAGAGGCACGCTAGATCGATACAAATCTAATTTTAGTACGACTCCTATATAAATAAGATTGAAAACGATTTCTTTTCTATTTTAGAGTCTGAAACATCCAAATTTAGTGAATCTAGTGGAGGTTTTCCGGCGAAAAAGGAGGCTACATCTGGTCTTCGAATATTGCGAAAGGACTGTCCTGGGGGAGCTGGAGAGGCACCCTCAGGGCTGCCCACCTCCTTTAGTGAAGCAAATTCTCTGGCAGACACTTCACGGTATATCCTACTGCCACCAGCACAATTGTATTCATAGAGACGTAAAACCCGAAAATATTCTTCTCACGTCCAACGGAGTCGTCAAACTCTGCGATTTCGGATTCGCAAGAATAATGAGTACTGATTTGAGTGGATTTTCTTTCTCAAAACCGAAATTTCCAGGTCCTGGAGAGAACTACACAGATTATGTTGCGACACGATGGTATCGAGCGCCCGAACTACTTGTTGGTGATACCCTTTATGGGCCACCTGTGGACATTTGGGCAATTGGTTCGTATTTATGTATATATATATGTGGAATCAGGTAAAGACTATCACAGAGTCAGGAGCAGCTATCGCTATTATCAATCTGATCATCAGCGATTCACCCCGAGAGGCAGAGCTGGGTGGGTGACTGAGGGTACTTCTCCCCCGGGGAGGGGTCCGCTGTCTGCTCTCTCGAGGGGCACTGCCACGTGGAGAGTCAGAGAGCCCGGGTGTTTCGCTTAGCGAATCGCGTGTGCCTTATTCTGAGATGGTTCATAGTTTGATGTTTATCATTAATTATTGTGTGTTCGAGGAGGGGGAGATACCCCCTCCAATATATATGTATATATATATACATATATATTTTTTTTATATATATTTATGTGTATCATGACCTATCATGACCTTCGTTCGATCCTCATATTTAATCGTTGAGTCTGTCCTTGGGTGGAAAATGAAGGGGTTGTGTATGTTTGAACAGTTCTATTGAACATTCATTGATTAAGTTTCGCTAAAGTGAAGACTTATATACTTCAAACATTTATATTTTAATGGCGAATCAATTTCCTATCATCTCTTTTACCTAAAATATTTATCGCCTTAAATAATTGAAAAAGATTTCTGTTTGTTGCGAAACGATTTTAACTTTCTCAAAGAGAAGTTATTGTATTACCGTCGGATTCGGGTTTTTGGGGGAGGGTCTTCCAGACCCCCTAGGGTCAAACTGACTTTTGATCTTTGCCGGACATGACTTTGTCTGTGGTGCCGGCCGTCCGTCCGTCGCCTTTTTTCTCGGAACACTTCACGGCCACAATTTTCATCCGAATTTCACGCAATTTTTACACAATCTTTCTTTCGTGGTTATCTTGAAAGTGACGAGAGCGATTTTTGAAATTCGACAAAATGGCGGAGATATGTCTGTCTAAAGTTTGCAAAAATGTGCTACGGGCTTTCTACCGGTCCGATCTTCACCAAATTTTAACCAAATAATCTTCACGTGATTCTGATTAAATTTTATTAACTAAGTAGGTAATTAATTATGTAATTAAGTAATTATGACTAATTAACTTAATTTTCCCATTTTCATGAAATTATTGCCAAATTCAAGTTATGATTGCAAAAAAAATTTTTTTTCAAAAATTAATTAATTAATTAATTAACTAATTAGATAATTATATTGAGTTTAAGTGAAATTAGTCCCATTTTCATAAAATTATCACCAAATTCAAGTTGAAAATTTTTTTTTCAAAAATGAATGAATTAATTAATTAATTAACTAATTAGGTAATTATAATGTGTTTGAGTGAAATTAGTCCCATTTTCATAAAATTATCACCAAATTCAAGTTATGATTGAAAAAAAAAAATTCTCAAATATTAATTAATTAATTAATTAACTAATTAGGTAATTATATTTAGTTTGAGTGAAATTAGTCCCATTTTCATAAAATTATCACCAAATTCAAGTTATGACTGTAATTGTTTTTTTCAAAAATTAATTAAGTAATTAACTAATCAGGTAATTATGATGTGTTTGAGCGAAATTAGTACTATTATCATAAAATTATCACCAAATTCAAGTTATGATTGAAAACAATTTTTTTTAACAATTTAATTAACTAATTAGGTAATTATAATGTGTAGGAGTAAAATTAGTCCCATTTTTAGAAAATTATCACCCATATCATGTTATGATTGAAATTTTTTTTTTTAATTAGGTAATTAATTAATTAACTAATTAGGTAATTATAATGTGTTTGAGTGAAATTAGTCCCATTTTCATTAAATTATCACCAAATTCAAGTTATAATAGAAAAAAAGGATTCATTTCCCCGAAATTTATGCGATCACTATTTGCCCTCGATAGTCACAAATAAATAATAAAATAATAATAAATAATAATAATAATAATAATAATAGCTTCAATTAAAATAGGAAAAAAAAATATATATATATATATATAATATAATAGGTATATATATATATATATCGCTAAGGTTGGGAATGACCTATATTTTCGTGATCAGGAGATCGTCCTGATCACGAATATAAAAGCCTCTAAGCCGAAAGCCGCCGTGAGGCCGGCCCCAATAGCCTGCTTTCCTCCGGAAATCGCTAAAATGAAAAATAAACCGATAAGTGAAGGTTATTATTGTAATTGTAATTATAATTATAATTCATTTTGACAATTAATGTAATTGTAATTATGATTACAATTTCTAATGAGAGTGATTGTAATCATGATTACATTTGTTTTTAGAATGTAATTGTAATCATGATTACAATAATTGCTTTTGAGTTTTGACATTGTGATTATAATAAAATTATGATTACAATTACTTCATAATATTACCTTAATTATTGTAGGTAATAAAGGTATTATTATTACTATTATTGCAATTACTCCTGATAATTAGTGCCGTAATTGTAACTATGATTACAATTTACTCAAGACGATTGCCTGATTATAATACAATTTACTCCTGACGATTGCCCTGATTATGATTACAATTTACTCCTGACGATTGTCCAGATTATGGTTACAATTTAATCCTGTCGATTTCCGTAATCATGATTACAATTTACTCCTGTCGATTACCGTAATCATGATTACAACTTACTCCTGGCGGTTACCGTAATCATGATTACTATTTACTCCTGGCGGTTACCGTGATTATGATAACAATTTACTCCTGGCGGTTACCGTGATTATGATTACAATTTACTCAAAACGATTGTCCTGATTATGATTACAATTTACTCCTGGCGATTACCGTAATCATGATTACAATTTACTCCTGACGATTGCCCTGATTATAATTACAATTTACTCCTGACGATTGCCCTGATTATGATTACAATTTACTCCTGACGATTGTCCAGATTATGGTTACAATTTACTCCTGGCTGTTACCGTAATCATGATTACAATTTACTCCTGGCTGTTACCGTAATCATGATTACAATTTACTCAAGAAGATTGCCCTGATTATGATTACAATTTACTCCTGACGATTGCCCTAATTATGATTACAATTTACTCCTGGCGATAACCGTGATTATGATTACAATTTACTCCTGGCGGTTACCGTAATCATGATTACAATTTACTCCTGGCGGTTACCGTAATCATGATTACAATTTACTCCTGGCGGTTACCGTAATCATGATTACAATTTACTCCTGGCGGTTACCGTAATCATGATTACAATTTACTCCTGGCGGTTACCGTAATCATGATTACAATTTACTCCTGGCGGTTACCGTAATCATGATTACAATTTACTCCTGGCGGTTACCGTAATCATGATTACAATTTACTCCTGGCGGTTACCGTAATCATGATTACAATTTACTCCTGGCGGTTACCGTAATCATGATTACAATTTACTCCTGGCGGTTACCGTAATCATGATTACAATTTACTCCTGGCGGTTACCGTAATCATGATTACAATTTACTCCTGGCGGTTACCGTAATCATGATTACAATTTACTCCTGGCGGTTACCGTAATCATGATTTCAATTTACTCCTGGCGGTACAGTAATCATAATTACAATTTACTCCTGGCGGTTACAGTAATCATGATTACAATTTACTCCTGGCGGTTACAGTAATCATGATTACAATTTACTCCCGGCGGTTACGTAATCATGATTACAATTTACTCCTGACGATTACCATAATTATGATTACAATTTACTCCTGGCGATAAACTTAATTATGATTACAATTTGCTTTTGACATTACTGTAATTGTGATTACAATTTACTCCTGACGATTACCATAATTATGATTAAAATTTTCTCCTGCGATAAACTTAATTATGGATTACAATTTGCTTTTGACAATTACTGTA